>WNWK01007224.1:0-40000 GCA_009830355.1 Cherax destructor | reverse complement strand
ATAATTAACTCAGTTTAGTTTTTATTAATTACCTGTGTTTGCTCAGCGATAAGAGAGTATTAATAATTCCAACAAGCAAAACATTGAGTCAGGTTCTCAAACATGGCCCCAGGCTTGCCCAAAGGTGTGTTAGTTCAGTATTAAAGAAATTAACATCTGCCGGGAAATTCAACAGCAGAATGACGTGTTTAGTGCCTGTTTATGTTCCGTTTATCCAGGAGACAGTGGGGGAAGAATTCCGTTATTAGGAGAAATGCGAGTTATAGAAGTCGTAACTTTTGTGGAGATTTTGCAGGTTGGGGATAGGGCAGCTGTATAACCCCTGTGGTTTAGCGCTTCTATTTGATTATAATAATAATAATAATGGGGATAGGGCAGTTCAGAGGGTTGGCTGAGCTGGCGAGACAGGGATTGTATGAATGACGGGGAAAGTTTTTTTTTTTTTTTTTCCGGGTGGCCCTGACCTCGGTGGGAGACGGTGTTGCTGTGTGTATTATAATGGACGTGATTACTACCACCATCACCACCACTACTACCATCACCATCACCACCACTACCACCATCACCACCACTACCACCAGCACCACCACTACCACCACCACCATCTCCATTACCACCACCACCATCACCACTACCACCACCACCATCACCACTACCACCACCACCATCACCACCACTACTACCATCACCATCACCACCACTACCACCATCACCACCACTACCACCATCACCACCACTACCACCATCACCACCACTACCACCATCACCACCACCATCACAACCACCATCACCACCACCATCACAACCACCATCACCATCACCACCACTACCACCATCACCACCACTACCACCATCACCACCACTACCACCACCACTACCACTACTACCACCACCACCACCATCACCACCACTACCACCACCACCATCACCACTACCACCACCACCATCACCACCACTACCACCACCACCACCATCACCACCACAACCACCACCACCACCATCACTACCACCACCACCATCACTACCACCACCACCATCACCACCACCATCACCATCACCATCTCCACCACCACCACCTCTACTACCACCACCACTTCCACCATCACCACCACCACCATCACCACCACCACTCCTACAAAAGTCCTCAACCACACAAAAAAAATCGCAAAACTCATGCCAAAAAATAATATAATCGCCTATCTCAAAAAATAATCTCATATCTCAAAAAAAAAAAAAAACCACAAAAAACAAGACTCTCATAAAAAAATTAACTGAAAATAAAATCAAGCACAATCCACATTCCCAAATTTATATAAACCAAAAGAAATATTCATATTATTTCCAAAACTAGAATCATGTTTCATAAAAACTAGTTTTGAAAATAATATGAATATTTCTTTGGGTTTATATAAATTGGATTCATTTATAATTAATAAAATTTGGGAAGAATTTAAGATACATTAGACAATTTTTTGGGTAGAATATAAGCCGTTTTTCACGGATCACTGACTACCCACCTACATCATCATAAAAGTGCCAGCCAGGTGTAGTCTCGTCCTTATATGCCTTCCTGTTAACCTTATATTTTTATAGTTCCTTGATAATGTGAGAAGTCATGAAAGCGCTTGGAATTTCACTTTTTTTTCACATGGGTTGTTCTGCATATATAATAAATGATCTGTGGTCTTACAACGTACTTAGGAGTCAGACAGACAGACATTTAGACAGACAGGCTCACTGCATTACAAATTAGGTCCCAGACAGGCTTTCTTAATGGCCTCCCTCGACATGCATGCATACGCAAATGGGACCTTCCTCGCCTGGCTAATCCTGCAGGTACAAGTCTATGATCCGATTGGGAAAACGCGCGAGTGTGTTAGTGTGTGTTAGTGTGTGTTACTGTGTGTTAGTGTGTGTTAGTGTGTGTTAGTGTGTGTTAGTGTGTGGTATTGGCGCAGTGAGGCGCAGATCCTGCTGCTGCTGCTGATGATAAAGATGACCATCCCAACTCCGAGTTCAACCCATCACACACACACACACGAAGAGGCGGGGCCAGGAGCTGTGGATCGACCCCTGCAACCACAACTAGGTGAGTACACACAGGGAGAGAGTGGACCAAGTAGCGACGAGGTAATCAGTCCCTCAACCCTGAAGGCTGAGGGACTGATTACCTCGTCTTTTGTATATAGTTCTACCGTCTTCCAATTATGTCCTTGAATTTGTGTTGATAAAGTCACTGAATGACGAAACGTCTACAATAAAGATACCCAGATGTTACACGTGTTTCTAATTCTTCATCTTGTTGGTATTGTGTACCATACGTGTACGAGTATACACCACCATTATGGAATTCACACCTTAAAAATAGCACGTTAAGAAGTTAGAGAATGTGCAGAGGTGCAGAACGAACCTATTTCCATAACTAAGAGGTATGAGCTACGAGGAGAGGTTAACAGTGTGGAATCTTACGACACTGCAAGACGGAAGAACCAGGGGAGACATGATAGCAACATACAAAATACCCAGAAGAATTGATGGGGTAGACTTGGATAGGCTCTTTGAGGGGCAGGAAACAGGTACTCGGGGGCACAACTGGAAGCTAAAGACAGAGGCGCCACAAAGATGTCAGGAAGTATTTCTTCAGTCTCAGGGTGGTCGTAAAGTGGAACAATCTGGTGGTGAAGGCATGCTCCATATACAGCTTTAAGAATAGGTACGATAAGCCTCACTAAGCTAGGAGTGAATCTGGCAAGCAGCAAGCTAAGAGGCGAGGCCAGGAGCTAAGACTCGACCCCTGCAACCACATATATGTGAGTACATATAGGTAAGTATACAGTAGATATACACACATGTATCTTGTCACCTGGGTTTATTAACCAGTGTTTTGCCACCTGGGTTTATTAACCAGTGTCTTGCCACCTGGGTTTATTAACCAGTGTCTTGCCACCTGGGTTTATTAACCAGTGTCTTGCACCTGGGTTTATTAACCGTGCTTGCCACCTGGGTTTATTAACCAGTGTCTTGCCACCTGGGTTTTAACTGCTGCACTGGTTATAACCAGTGTCTTGCCACCTGGGTTTATTAACCAGTGTCTTGCCACCTGGGTTTATTAACCAGTGTCTTGCACCTGGGTTTATTAACCAGTGTCTGCACTGTTATAACGCTGCACCTGGGTTTATTAACCAGTGTCTTGCCACCTGCGTTATTAACCTGTGCTTGCCACCTGGGTTTATTAACCAGTGTTTGCACCTGGGTTTATTAACCAGTGTCTTGCCACCTGGGTTTATTAACCAGTGTCTTGCCACCTGGGTTTATTAACCAGTGTCTTGTCACCTGGGTTTATTAACCTGTGCCTTGCCACCTGGGTTTATTAACCAGTGTCTTGCCACCTGGGTTTATTAACCAGTGTCTTGTCACCTGGTTTATTAACCGTGCTGCCACCTGGGTTTATTAACCAGTGTCTTGCCACCTGGGTTATTAACCAGTGTCTTGCCACCTGGGTTTATTAACCAGTGTCTTGTCACCTGGGTTTATTAACCTGTGCCTTGCCACCTGGGTTTATTAACCAGTGTCTTGCCACCTGCGTTTATTAACCTGTGTCTTGCCACCTGGGTTTATTAACCAGTGTTTTGCCACCTGGGTTTATTAACCAGTGTCTTGCCACCTGGGTTTATTAACCTGTGTCTTGCCACCTGGGTTTATTAACTTGTGTCTTGCCACCTGGGTTTATTAACCTGTGTCTTGTCACCTGGGTTTATTAACTTGTGTCTTGCCACCTGGCTTTATTAACCTGTGTATTGCCACCTGGGTTTATTAACCTGTGTCTTGCCACCTGGGTTTATTAACCTGTGTCTCACCACCTGGGTTTATTAACCTGTGTCTTACCACCTGGGTTTATTAACCTGTGTCTTTCCACCTGGGTTTATTAACCTGTGTCTTACCACCTGGGTTTATTAATCTGTGTCTTGCCACCTGGGTTTATTAACCTGTGTCTTACCACCTGGGTTTATTAACCTGTGTCTTACCACCTGGGTTTATTAACCTGTGTCTTTCCACCTGGGTTTATTAACCTGTGTCTTACCACCTGGGTTTATTAACCTGTGTCTTGCCACCTGGGTTTATTAACCTGTGTCTTGCCACCTGGGTTTATTAACTAGTGTCTTGCCACCTGGGTTTATTAACCTGTGTCTTGCCACCTGGGTGTATTAACCTGTGTCTTCCACCTGGGTTTATTAACCTGTGTCTTGCCACCTGGGTTTATTAACCTGTGTCTTGCCACCTGGGTTTATTAACTGTGTCTTGCCACCTGGGTTATTATTACCTGTGTCTTGCCACCTGGGTTTATTAACCAGTGTCTTGCCACCTGGGTTTATTAACTAGTGTCTTGCCACCTGGGTTTATTAACCAGTGTCTTGCCACCTGGGTTTATTAACCAGTGTCTTGCCACCTGGGTTTATTAACCAGTGTCTTGCCACCTGGGTTTATTAACCAGTGTCTTGCCACCTGGGTTTATTAACCAGTGTCTTGCCACCTGGGTTTATTAACAAGTGTCTTGCCACCTGGGTTTATTAACCAGTGTCTTGCCACCTGGGTTTATTAACCTGTGTCTTGCCACCTGGGTTTATTAACCAGTGTCTTGCCACCTGGGTTTATTAACCTGTGTCTTGCCACCTGGGTTTATTAACCAGTGTCTTGCCACCTGGGTTTATTAACCTGTGTCTTGCCACCTGGGTTTATTAACCTGTGTCTTGCCACCTGGGTTTATTAACCTGTGTCTTGCCACCTGGGTTTATTAACCAGTGTCTTGCCACCTGGGTTTATTAACTAGTGTCTTGCCACCTGGGTTTATTAACCAGTGTCTTGCCACCTGGGTTTATTAACCAGTGTCTTGTCACCTGGGTTTATTAACCAGTGTCTTGCCACCTGGGTTTATTAACCAGTGTCTTGCCACCTGGGTTTATTAACCTGTGTCTTGCCACTTGGGTTTATTAACCAGTGTCTTGCCACCTGGGTTTATTAACCAGTGTCTTGCCACCTGGGTTTATTAACTAGTGTCTTGCCACCTGGGTTTATTAACCAGTGTCTTGCCACCTGGGTTTATTAACTAGTGTCTTGCCACTTGGGTTTATTAACCAGTGTCTTGCCACCTGGGTTTATTAACCAGTGTCTTGCCACCTGGGTTTATTAACCTGTGTCTTGCCACTTGGGTTTATTAACCAGTGTCTTGCCACCTGGGTTTATTAACCAGTGTCTTGCCACCTGGGTTTATTAACCAGTGTCTTGCCACCTGGGTTTTACAACCTCCGACTTGAATATTGTAATTAACTATTTGTAATTTATTTGAGTTGGGAGGGAGAGTGTTGAACTCTAGTTCTTAGTTCCGCCTCTTTCCTTTCGATCGACTGATACAAATGAGCTTTGTTATATCTATTTTTTGAACCCCATGCATTTTGTTTAACACACTCTCTCTCTCTCTCTCTCTCTCTCTCTCTCTCTCTCTCTCTCTCTCTCTCTCTCTCTCTCTCTCTCTTCTAACCTTATCTAACTGTCTGTATGTGAGAGCACGCACGCGCATGTACATACATACGTGTATTTATGTAATCTCTCTGTTTACAACCTTAACGAACTAAAAATTTGTGCTAATATGTCCTACATTGATTTTTAAAAGTTGCTAGAGCAATTACCTTTTCTTTTAGGTTGGAGTTTAGGTTATGGGTTCCCATAATGTTGCTTTGCGGCTCATAAATGGGAGGAGCACCATTTATTAGTTCCATTGTTCCACCCCCATGGACATTTCTTTAACGGTTTTAGTGTGAAGCCGGTTACTGTACTCAGGTAAAGGTGTAGGTGTCCGCTCTACTGGGCTAGGCTAGGGGATCCACCTGACCTATTAGGGGAACTTGTGTCCCTGTTTCTATTTGCAAAGACAACCCCTTTTTTCTTTTCTTCCATCGCCTAACTTCGGGCACTACAAGAACAATCCTAGAAAGCTTGGGCAACAACTACAAGAATTGGGGTATAGCCATAAACCAGTAGATCGATCCAACATAGTGCTAAATACTGACAACGAGGTATGCCACGAAACAAGTAAATTATCTCAATTTATTCTACACAACAGTTGTGTTGACAGTGAACAGTGCAGTAAAAAAAAATATCTGCAAATTATCCAGAATAAGATGGGGAGAGTCGTCCTGGACCTGGGTACAAGAGAACATGTTGGCCAGGATGAATTACAACACCTGGAATTGCCAAGTGTGGAAGAGTGTAAGGACAGATGAAACTAAATCATGTTTATAAAATTGCTTAGTGTCTACAATATCTCTTCACAAATTTTCTCAAGATTAGGAATCAAAACCAGTATGGTACTAGGGGAAAGTGAACACAATTTTGTAGTATCTACAGTAGGTGGTCAGGCCTCACACACCTTTTATTATACAGTAATAAAAGAGTGAAGCGGATTTCCTGATCATGTCAAGGTCAGTCTTAGCATAAACAGTTCCTAATGAATGAAGCTTAAGAAAGGGAGGTAAAATTATTTTTTGTATAGTTAATATTCATGTACCTATTATATTAAGCAGTTTTCCTCTATTTAATGTTCATATGAACTACTCGGTTTACTTTATTCCTGCTGAATCTCTTTTTATTGTAACTGATTTCATGCTTTTGATATATTTAGTTCATTTTATTTGTATGGTTGACTGATTTCTACGTTATCTAATAGCTAGGCTGCTAATAGTAAGATATTACAAGTACCTTAATGGTTTAAATTTTTTGGGGTTATCCTAGGTAATTTACTCATATGTTACCATGTCTTGAGGCAGTTGTAATCACCCAAAACTTGTTTAATTGTATTGCTGTGTAATTATACCTAAAAATACTTGTTGACATAAGAAAGTAGGGTTCGATACGGCGTAAGCTGTTAGTAGCCCATATAAATCTAAAACGGAGGAGGAGAAGGAGGAAGAAGAGGATTAGAGGGGGGTGAGGAGGAGGAGGAGAAGAAGAGGATTAGAGGGGGGTGAGGAGGAGGAGGAGGAGGACATCATAAAACTTCATAGTGTCGCTCAGGCGACAGCATTAGTTGAGTGCGGACGTGTTTTCTCAGGGAGTAAGATACTTGGTTCTGTCGGTGTTCAGACCTGGAGTGCACCTTACATAAGTTGGTAATTTAATGTAATAATATTCCCTTTTCTGCTTTCTGATGAAAAATTTTTCCTTTCTCATTCCCGTCTAAATTTGGGTATTATAAAAGGACCCCAATGGAAATAAGTCACTTTGTCTGACTTTTTTTTTGGGTTATCCTAGGTTCTCTACATATATGCTGCTATGTATGATAATCTATGTAACTGTATTTGTGTATAACTGAATGAACTTATTTATTCCGGACTTCCATTTGTTGGGGTCAATAAAACATCACCTTTGGTGGCCCTGAATAACCCCGACAAGAAAAAAGTATAACATTCATTATGTTACGGCGTATGCTGTCAGTGGCCCTATAAAACCCCAACAACAATAACATTCATTGTTTTTTTATTGGTAATTAAGTAAGTTTATAGTACAAATGATATTGGATAACCCAAAAATGTCAAATGTAACTTATTTTCATTGGAGTCCTAATAATATCTTATTATTAGCAGCCTAGCTATTAGATACGGTAGAATCAGTCATGATTATAACCACAAACACTAAAACAATTATGTAACCGTGTCCTGTGGCCTGGTAGACAACACTCTCGCCTCACACAGTGAGTGTCCGTGGTTCGATTCCCTGCCGGGTAGTAACATTGGGCGTGTTTCTACACCTACTGTCCCTGTTCACCAAACAAGTAGGTACTCGGGTGTTAGTCGACTGGTGTGGGTCGCATCCTGGGGGACAAGATTGAAGGACCACAATGGAAATAAGACAGAGAGTTCTCGATGACTGACTTTCCCGGGTTATCCTGGGTGGCTAACCCTCCGGGGTTAAAAATCCCAACACACACTCATCTTTTATGTTGACTCCCGGGTGTTGGGTTCAATAAAGCTTCAGCTTTGGTGGCCCTGAATAACCCCGGCAACAAGAAACTATGACAACATTCATTATTTTTTTAGTGGTAAGTTTACTGTGCCAATTTTCTAGGATGACACCAAACAAAGTAACTTATTTTCATTGGGATTCTAGTAATATCTTATCATTAGCAGCGAAAATAAGGATCCTAGTAATATCTTATTATTAGCAGTCTAGCTATTAGATGCAGTTTACTCAGTCATGATTATAAAAAAAAAATGTAACTCGACTGCATGAAAATCAAATTACAATAAAAAGAAGTACAAAAGAGTGAACTGACTAATTTATATGAATATTAAGTAGAAAAAATAAACAATGTAAGTAATTTGGGTTTAGCTCTTGGTTGGTCCTTGTACAACTATGTATCATGTCTCAATAAACTATTATTATTATTATTATTATACGTAATGGGTACGCACATATTAACTGCACAAGAAATCACTTTTCTCACACTTTCTGAAGCTAGCGCTGTATATGACCCATGTGGGTTTAATGCTTAATTATGATAATAATAATAATAATAATAATAATAATAATAATAATAATAATAATAATAATTTTCTGCTGCTTCATCCATTAGGAATTTTTTTTTTTACCTCCCTGAACTAGCTCATGCCAAGACTGATCTTGATATGGTCAGGCAGTTTGTTCCACTTCTTTATTGTCGGTTTTCAAAACCATTTATCACATAATAAAGAATGTTTGAGGTCTGACCACCTACTTCTGATTTAACTAAGTCTATGTATTTTTTTTTTACGGCAGTTTTGGAAACTTAATGATAGCATCTTGTATATACATACTTTGGGTATATACATGCATGCTTTGCATACATACGTATATACATACTTTGCGTATATACATGCATGCTTTTCATACATACATTGTATACATACATGCATACTTTTCATACATACATGCATACTTTGCATACATACATGCATACTTTGCATACATACATGCATACTTTGCATACATACATGCATACTTTGCATACATACATGCATACTTTGCATACATACATGCATACTTTCCATACATACATACATACTTTCCATACATATATACATACATAATTTGCATACATATATACATACATTGCATACATACACGCATACTTTGCATACATACATGCATACTTTGCATACATACATGCATACTTTGCATACATACTTGGATTTACGACAGGCTCTCTGACAATATGCATACCTAAATAATGTATATTAGAGCTGATTTCTTCTGTTCTGTTTATTACAATAGTATATATACAGTACACTACTGTATAAATATTTAAAAATATACCAGAAATGTTATAAATGGTGCAAAGGTGACATTAAAATAATATCAAAGATGGTTGACACAAACCCACTACCATTATAGTATGCCCCTCACTTAGCAGCGAATTCATTTACCGACGTGGTCTTAGGAACGGAACTCCGTCATTAAGTGAGGAGAGGCTGTATTCTCATAATTCAGCTTTAATGGGCACCTCTTCCTCCTCCTCTTTCCTACTATTCAGTGAAAACAAGGCTTCACTGCATATTTAATATCTTGTAATATACATTTCTTTAACAGATCTGGTGAGCAAGAGGATAAACAAAGCCATAGGCTCAGCAAAAATGGAGAAATTTAAACAGGCAGAAGGACATGAGCCTTCCCACTTGACCAGTCACAGGAAAGTGACAGCAGTTGTCATTGGTGCAGGTATGTTGGTAAAATGTTAGAAAAAAAAGGACACATGATGCTAAATATAACTGGTACAGTTGTTGATAATGACTGTTCTAAAGGGTGCAAGTAACTGAAAGAGGTAAAAACTGTAAATCGAGCAAATATGCAAGTAAAAAAATCACAGTTATTGCTGGTGTGAGTATAGCACTAGAGAATGACTGAATTGCTTTTGTTTTTGTGAATGACAATAAGAGAAGTACAGGAGGGCCCCGCTTTACAGCGATTCGCTTTACAGTAGTACTTCACTAATGCAGCGGTTTTTAATTATACCCATTCTTTGTTTATTCAGACTTCCTACAATAAATATATTAACCACTCACTATAAGCTAAGGATGAAAATATTTTAAGGTAAGTATGTACTGTATATGCATTTTTTTAGCCTTAGTGCTATTGCTAACTTAATATATGATAGTGTAAACATGTTACATGCATTTGAAAGTGAACAAAGGTTATGTTTCACTTTACAGCAATTTTTGCTTTATAACAGTAGCCCGGAACCTAACCTGCTCTATAAGCGGAGTCTGTGTGTATTTCTGGTGTGGTACATATTTTTATAATCCTTAAAACTGAGAAGAAATACTTTCAAGAATTTTGCTCTATTTATTGTAAAGTGGTGAGCTGATATACGTATCCCATTACCTGCTAACTGGAGGTGTTCTCTGAATGTCAGTTCAAATGGTTCCCAGAGTATGGACATAAATTTATTTTATTAGGCATTTAATCAGTTATGTTAATATGTATGTATTAGTGAATTATGAAAATGAAAGATGTAGACTGTATGAGGGGGTTAAGAAATATACTATTACCAAGTAAGATATCTCATTGAGATGTGAAGATGCAACACAATGAGTAAAATTAATAAGCAGAATGTGTGAACAAAACAGTATCATGGGGTGAGTGTAGCGTGTTTGCAAAAAAAACTTTGGCATTAAAACATTATTTGCATTTCTCATTGCTGTTCAGCGCACATGTGTTTAACACTTTGTAATAAAGTAGTTACCTTTCCGGCAGTGCACTAAATTCATCTGCTTTAGTATATCTTGACAATACCTGCACTAATATTTATTAGTGTCTGAAATTTTCTTATTGTGAAATATTTTGATTGTGGTATTAGACTCAGATGCTGTGGCATTGCCACAAATGTACTTAGAAAGATATTTACTATACATAAATATTACTGCATGTAGTTGAGTTTTAGTTTTGATCCCCTGAAAAGCTGTGCATAATTCTGGGCGTTTTGGAATGTACGTAAACAAATTGTCTTCCCGAAATTGTATCACATACATGTACAGTGGTACCTCGACTTACGATTTTAATCCGTCAGAGAGGGCATTTCTTAAGACGAAACAATCGTAACACGAATCAATTTTCCCCATAAGAAATAATGGAAATAAATTTAATCCGTCCAAGACTTCCAAAAGTAGTTAAATAAAATATTTTTTAGAACTTTTGGACATTAAATAATAAATAATTTAATAAAGAATACGTAAATACACATGCAAATATTGTACAATAACATGTCACTTACATTTATTGAAGAGTTGTTGATGTGTGGAGGACGTGAGGAGGGGAGAAGGTGGAGTAGTATGCTAGTGTTTGGAAGGGGAATCCCTTCCATTAACACTGCAGGTACCAAGTCCTTTTCTGGGGTTACTGGCCTTTTCTTTGAATGCCACTAGGACCAGCTTGAGAGTCACTGGACCTCTTTCTAACAACAAATTTGTCCAGGGAGCTCTGTGTCTGGCGATTCTTTAAAACATCCCTGAAGTGGGACACCACAGTGTCATTGTACAGGTTGCCAGCACGGCCTGCAACAGCATGGTTAGGGTGATATTCATCCATAAATGCTTGCACCTTGCTCCACATTCCACAAATGTCCTTAATCCTTGAAGAAGGCACATTCTTCCATTTTTGTTCCACCTCCTCCTCCTCCTCTGAACCATTGTCCTGACCTCTGCTCTCTTGTTCCAGTTGCTGTTGAAGCTCTTGCAGATCTTCAGTGGTTAGCTCTTCCTTGTGCTCCTCCACCAACTGTTCCACATCCTCACCACTCACCTCTAACCCCAAAGACTTGCCCAATTCCACAATTTCTTCCAAAACAGGCTCAGGCTCAGGGTTCTGAGGCTCAGCCCCAAAACCTTCAAAATCCCTCTCTAGGACACAGTCTGGCCACAATTTTCCCCAGGCAGAGTTCAAAGTCCTGGTAGTCACTCCCTCCCAAGCCTTACCTATAAGGTGTACACAATGCAGCATATGGAAATGTTTTTCCAAAATTCTCTTAGGGTTATGTTCATGTCTGTGGTCACATCAAAGCACTTTTGAAACATTGCTTTGGTATAGAGTTTTTTAAAGTTGGAAATGACCTGCTGGTCCATGGGCTGGAGGAGAGGAGTGGTATTAGGGGCAAGAACTTCTCTTGATGAATTTAAACTCCTCCACAATTTTCTCTACCAAGTTTGGAGGATGACAAGGAGCATTGTCCATTATCAGGAGGCACTTAAGTGGCAAATTATTGTCCAATAGATATTTCTTCACACTGGGGCCAAACACTTCATTGAACCAATCTAAGAAAATGTCCTTTGTGACCCAAGCCTTTTGTTAGACTTCCACATCACACACAAGTTAGACTTGCTGACACCGCATCTGCCAAACACTCGGGATTTTCAAAAGATACACTAGTAAAGGCTTCACTTTGCAATCACCACTGGCATTGGCACAAAGCATCAAAGTTAGCCTGTCTTTCATAGGCTTATGTCCTGGCTGTGCCTTTTCCTCCTGAGTAATGTAGGTCCTGTTGGGCATTTTCTTCCAAAACAGGCCTGTTTCATCACAATTAAACACTTGTTGGGGGAGGAATTGTTCAGCCTCTATGTACTCCTGGAATTCAGGCACATATTTTTCAGCCGCACTTTTGTCACAACTGGCTCCTCACCATGCCTCACAACACTATGTATGCCAGTACGCTTCTTAAATTTTTGAAACCAGCCTCTGCTGGCTTTAAATTCGCTCACTTCACTCGTTGCAGGCATTTTCTTAAGGAGATCATCATGCAACTGCCTTGCTTTTTCACATATTATTCCCTCCGAAACAGTATCTCCTGCTAACTGTTTCTCGTTGATCCACACCAACAACAACCTTTCCACATTTTCCAGCACTTGTGGTCTGTGTTTTGTGATCACAGATGCACCTTTTGCAACAACAGCTTCCTTGATTTTACTTAAATATTTCTTATCCACAATGGTAGAGATGGTAGAATAGGGTTTACCATACAGCCTGGCCAGCTCACTGATACGCACTCCACTTTCATATTTTTCTATTATCTCCTTCTTCACTTCTATCGTACATATATTTCTGTTCCTCTTTGCCACAGGCTTAGCACTAGGATCTTTCCTTGGACCCATGGTAGCTTATTTAGCAGTTGCAAGCACTAAAAACAGTGGAATAATGACAATATACTGGTATGAATGCGTGGGTGTGGGTGGGTGGTCGCTCTCGCTTGTAAACAATAGCACACTGACGCTCCCTGGAGTGCGCGCTCAGCTGGGCTCCAAGCGGACAGGTCCGGTACGAAAGTCGTAAGACGAATCAATCAACGGATGTCGCATTCAAATTTCTTACGTTATAAGTATCGGATATCGAATATAACGTAAGATGATAACAACGTAAGTCGAGGTACCACTGTATTTGTATTTTATTTACTAACTGTTATTTACACTATATATTAGCCAAAAAAAACTTTCATATCCACGAATGTAATTTAGCATAACTGATATGGATGTAATAAAATTGAATTGCAGTCTAAAACTTGGTAGATTTTTATTAATGAGACTTTATAGCAGAATCCGTACTTCATTTTTTCCAGGTAACAGAGGAAAGAACTATGCAAAATATGCTGAAGACTTTCCCCACTTGTTTCAAGTAGTTGCTGTAGCCGAGCCCAAAGTGCATGCCAGAGAGTATATACAAAGAAAGCATTCCTTGCCCCTGGACCGGTACGCTGAAATCTTCAGCAGAGCTTTTATCTTATTTGCATTATATAGTGTTTAGTTGTTTATTAAAACAGACACTAAATCAATTAACAAATTATATATATGTAGTACTCTATATTATCAATTAACAAATTACGTATATACAGTGGACCCCCGAGTTTCGTAAACCCCGGAAATCGTACACTTATGTAAGTATAATATTGTAAGTGCTTGTGAAAGTGTATTTTTGGGGGTCTGAAATAGACTAACCTACGTGACATTTTTCCTTAAAAGAGTAAATTCGTTTGGTAATGGCGCTTGAGCAGACTTCAGGAGTGAAGTTTTTACGAAACTCGGGGGTCCACTGTATACATATGTACTTTATATTTATCCACAAAATGAGTTCATCAGTTAGAGTACCACTGTGTGGTGTCAAATTGATCTAAATTATTTTTTTTATTAACACATCGGCCGATTCCCACCAAGGCAGGGTGGCCCGAAAAAGAAAAACTTTCATCATCATTCACTCCATCACTGTCTTGCCAGAGGGGTGCTTTACACTACAGTTATAAAACTGCAGCATTAACACCCCTCCTTCAGAATGCAGACACTGTACTTCCCATCTCCAGGACTCTAAGTTTGGCCTGCCGGTTTCCCTGAATCCCTTCAGAAATGTTACTTTGCTCACACTCCAACAGCACGTCAAGTATTAAAAACCATTTGTCTCCATTCACTCCTATCAAATACGCTCTCGCATGCTTGCTGGAAATCCAAGCCCCTCGCACACAAAACCTCTTTTACCCCCTCCCTCCAACCTTTCCTAGGCCGACCCCTACCCCGCCTTCCCTCCACTACAGATTTATACACTCTCGAAGTCATTCTGTTTCGTTCCATTCTCTCTACATGTCCAAACCACCTCAACAACCCCTCCTCAGCCCTCTGGATAATTGTTTTGGTAATCCCGCACCTCCTCCTAATTTCCAAACTCCGAATTCTCTGCATTATATTCACACCACACATTGACCTCAGACATGACATCTCCACTGCCTCCAGCCTTCTCCTCGTTGCAACATTTGTGTTAATACATTTCTTAGTAAATCCCTTATAATGCAACTCTAATAACAAATGTTAAGACAGGCTAAAGGCTCTGAGAGTTGTGTCTAGCTACAACTCCAGAGATGGTGTTAATACAAGAAAATTATGTATTATGCTCTATGTGACTTTAATCACATTAATACATAATAATAATAATCCCTAAAAGATATAATTCATTGACCCTTATAGTTAATACAAAATTGAGTTTAGTATTCCAAATATCTGTGCTAAGATAATGAAACTTAACACTCAACATTACTCCATATTACAATGTTGAATACTGAAACAAATATTGTTACCAAAAATCTTACCATCTAAAAGTGGACAAACACATTGGAGTGAATAACAAAAACTTAATACATAATAATAATAATCTTTATTTCTACAAGTACATGGTCTGAGATTAAATTTTACAACTTCCCCAATGGAAGATATATTTTGTGGACTTGTCCTGTTCTTTTATACTAGTTGATGAAAGATATTAAAAATAAAATTTAAGAGTTATTAATAAATAGCTTCCAGTATTTCTTGTCATTTTAAGTGTTTTAGACTGTACTGATGCTTTCCATGGCTTGTAGATGTTTTGATGACTGGGAACTTCTGGCCGAGGAACCCAAACTAGCAGATTGTGCAATTATTGCTACACAAGATCAGCAACATCTTCAACCTACTATTGCACTTGCCAGGAAGGGGTGAGTAACTAATATTGTAGGAAAGTCTATACCTGGCCTTCACCCAGGAGCCACAGGTTTAATTCCCAGCATGGGTATTAATTTTCAAGGCCTGGTCAGACTGGGCTGTGGGGGGGCATTGACCCCTGAAACCCTCTCCATATATACCTACCAGCATTTGTTAATCTTGCTGATTAATAGGTTTAGGGATTTGAATAAGGGGTATAGTGTGTTGTCTATTGGTAGAGTTTGTGATTTCTCAAAGCTGCCTTTTGTTGAGTTATAATTGCTTGGAGGTGTGTAACTGAAGTGGATCCCAAAGCATGGATTTCATTAAGTGAGGTATGGATAGATGAGGGAAAAGTAAAGTGTTAGGTGTGTGGGTTACAGAACATAATAGCAAATTTTGGAGAGTATCCCTACCACGAGGCCTGGTCATAGACCGTGCCTCAGGGACGTTGACCCCCAAAACCCTCTCCAGGTATACTGTTGATATGTGTTGGAGATGAGTATTAAATTTGAGTTCATTGTCTGCTATTAGACTTATGAATTTTTCCTCTTTTTTTTCGTGCTATTTGAGTATGATATGTGTGCACAAATATTATGTTTAAAATAAGATATTGTTCAGAATATAATAAATAGCATAGTTTCACTTGTGTTTTCTGTAATACGACTTCAGGTACCACATTCTGTTGGAAAAGCCAATGGCAGTGACAGAAGAGGACTGCCGTTCTATTTATGAAGTGTGCCGAGAGGCTGGTGTCATACTGGCTATTTGCCATGTACTTAGGTATGTAGCTTTTTTTAATACCAATTGATTATCACTGGCTGGTGTTACACTATTTAACATTTAACTGATATATGACCATGAATACATTGTAGCAGGAGTTTTACTAAGCGAATAAGAAAGACATCAAAAAATCATAATACATATAGGTAAGTAACTCTTTATCTGGGAAACTCAAGAGAGTAATATTGATGAATTAAGGGATTACCTATTTGGTATAACACAAAATAAAAAGCTCTCTGATATCTCAAGTGTATCAGTGAATCCAAGTGGAAATTCCAATTAATTAAAATAAAAGGGCTGTAATATAGAAGAGTGAATGTGAAGAAATTAAACCTGCACACTAATAACCAGAGTCCAAGGAAAAACCTAAAACCTATACTCTCTTCTCTCGACTAATTGCAATATCCCACCGAGGCAGGGTGACCTAAAAAGAAAAACAAAAGTTTTTTCTTTTTAAATTTAGTAATTTATACAGGAGAAGGGATTACTAGCCCCTTGTAAGACCTATGTTCTTTCAATAAACCGGCTGTATCCAACCGAGGCAGGGTGGCCCAAAAAGAAAAACGAAAGTTTCTCCTTTTAAATTTAGTAATATATACAGGAGAGGGGGTTACTAGCCCCTTGCTCTTGGCATTTTAGTCACCTCTTACGACACGCATGGAAGAAGAATTTGGTTCCAATTTCCTATGGAGATAAGAGGAGATAAACAAGAACAAGAACTAGTAAGAAAATAGAAGAAAACCCAGAGGGGTGTGTATATATATATATATTTGTACATGCATGTGTAGTGTGACCTAAGTACAGTGGACCCCCGAGTAATGAGCAAAATTCATTCCAGAAGCCTGCTCAAGTGCCATTACCGAACGAATTTACTCCCTTAAGAAATACAGTGGTACCTCGACTTACGATGGTCCCCAAACTCACCCTTTTATGTAAGTTTATTTTTTTAAATGCTTTTGTAAGTGTAATTTTGGGGGTCTAAAAGGACTAGTCTATTTTACAACATTTCTTAAGGAGATAAATTCGTTTGGTAATGGCACTTGAACAGCATTCTGGAATGACAAAATATCATAAGTCGAGGTACCACTGTAATGTCAAGTAGGTTAGTCCATTTCAGATCCCCAAAAATACACTTACAAAAGCACTTACAATATTATACTTACATAATTGTACGATTTCCGGGGTGCTCGTTACTCGAGGGTCCACTGTACCTTTATGAGACAGAAAAAAGACACCAGCAATCCTACCATCATGTAAAACAATTACAGGCTTTCGTTTTACACTCGCTTAGTAGGACTGTAATACCTCCCCGGGTGATTGCTGTCTACCAACCTGCACCTAGGAAAACCTGTACTGTATAGCAATAATCATTTGATGTTCTTCCTTTTCACATTTTTTAAAAATATAATAACAAAAGTAATAATTTTCCTCACATATATTACACATATATTTTTGCAGTTTTAGTTATGCCTAAATTGTTGCAAATGCTTTACTGAGAGTTTTTTCTAAAAAATTATTGATATAGTACAGTGGACCCCCGAGTTTCGAACATTCTTCATTCCAGAATGCTGTTCAAGTGCTGTTACCAAACGAATTTATTCCCATAAGGAATGATGTAAATTAAATTAGTCCGTTTCAGACCCCCAAAAATACACTTATAAAAGCACTTACAATAATAAACTTACATAATAGAGCGAGTTGGGAGTGTTCGATTTCCGAGGGTCCACTGTACAGTGGTACCCTGAGTTTCGGACATAATTCGTTCCAGAAAGCTGTTCGAGTGCCGTTACTGAACAAATTTGTTCCCATAAGAAATAATGTAAACTAGATTAGTCCATTTCAGACCCCCAAAAATACACTTATAAAACACTTACAATAATACACTTTCATAATTGTTTGAGTTGGGAGCTGTATGAAACTCTGGGTACCACTGTACACTATAATTTCAAATTCTCACCATATGCAGTGTTCCTTCTAAAAATAATTGTTGAACTTTGCAATTGTTACAGTCCAGATAAAATGCCAGATATCCGGGCTCCAGTAGTATACACAAGTCAGTCTTCAATTGCAACTTGGAAATTATGTTTTTCTTTGGTTTGATTTTTGGCTTCATATTAATGAAAAACGGGTTTTAATAACTGCTATAATATACTATAAAATAATATATAAAATATTTCATATATGTTTCGCGTCTTGGGAGTGGAAAAATAAATAGGACACTCGGAGGTATCTGGAAAATGTGTCTGTTTTATCCCATGCAAAGAAATTCCATCCAAGTGATATTTTTCAATTATCTGACAGATATAAAGGACAAAAAGACACAATACTGTGACTGGAATAATACACAAATAACCCACACATAGGAGAGAAAAGTTTATGATGATGTTTTGGTCCGACTTGGACCAAGTCAGACCAAAACATCGTCATAAGCTTCTCTCTTCTATGTGCAGGTTATTTGTGTATCAGACAGATATATACACTGTGAGATATATCATACATATATATCTCTCTGTATATATGCTGAGAATATATGTTAATCCCTACTTTAGGGATTAAAGAATTCTTTACTGGTGGTGAACAGGTGACTGGCAGCCTTAATAACCACCATGTAGCAGAAAGACCTTAAACTCCATTAACCATCAGTTATCTAACCTGCTTATGTTCCATGGTGGATGGTGGAGAGATAACGGGACATTTACGATACTGTAGTATGGTGTATTGTTAATTCAGGTACCATCCTCCTGCTAAAAAGTTGAAGGAACTGATTGATTCGGGAGTGATTGGGGAGGTTGTCAACATCAACCACACAGAGCCTGTTGGATTCTGGCATTTTGCTCATTCTTTTGTTAGAGGTAAATATTTATATACACCCATGAGTTATCAATGCTTTATTTAAACCAATTATTTTAGTTTCCAGTGATAGTAAGCTGCAATATACACAGCAGTCATTCAGAATAGTTCCTTTCTTGATTATGATTTGTCAAACAAGTATGGTAACAAAAAATTTATGATAAATGCTTATATTTCCTAATCTAATTCATTAATTACATAATAAAATACAGGATTTATACAGTACTTTGAAAATTGGTAGAAATACTCAACAGGCAGGTACAGTATTACTGTATAATTATCATTATTTTTTTTTTAACATACCGGCTGTCTCCCACCAAAGTAGGGTGATCCAAAAAAGAGAAACACTTTCACCATCATTCTTTCTATCACTGTCTTGCCAGAGGCATGCTGACATTACAGCTCATATGACCCACCAAACTGCAACATCCTCCACACCCTTCTTCAGAGAGAAGACACTGTACTTTCTGCCTCCAGGACTCAAATCCAGCTAACTGGTTTCCCAGAATCCCTTCATAAATCTTACCTTGCTCACACTCCAACAGTACTTCAGAACATAAAAAGCACTTTCCTCCATTCATTCCTCTCTAACATGCTCACACATGCCTTTAATGTCAAAAGCCCCTTGCACACAAAACCTTTACCCCTTTCCTCCAGCCTCTCCTAGGATGACCCCTACCACTCCTTTCCCCCCACTTCAGACTTATACACTCTCCTAGTCATCCTATTTTGCTCCAACCTCTCTAAATGTCCAGAACATCTCAACAACCTCTCCTCAGGCCTCTGAATACCAGTAATATTTTTGGTAATCCCACACTTCTTTCTAATTTGTAAACTACGAATTCTTCTTCTTTCTTTCAACAAACCAGCCGTATCCCACCGAGGTGGGGTGGCCCAAAAAGAAAAATGAAAATTTCTCTTTTTAAATTTAGTAATGTATACAGGAGAAGGGGTTACTAGCCCCTTGCTCCTGGCATTTTAGTCGCATCTTACAACACGCATGGTTTATGGAGGAAGAATTTTGTTCCACTTCCCCATGGAGATAAGAGGAAATAAACAAGGACAATAACTAGTAAGAAAATAGAAGAAAACCCAGAGGGGTGTGTATATACAGTGGTACCTCTACTTACAAGCAGTTCCCAACTCGAACAATTATGTAAGTGTATTTTTGTAGGTGCTTTTGTAAGTGTATTTTTGGGGGTCTGAAATGGATTAATCTAATTTTCATTATTTCTTATGGGAAAAAATTCCTTCGGTATCGGCACTTGAATAGCCGTCTGGAACGAATTAAGCACGTAACTCGAGGTACCACTGTACAGTGGTACCCCGACTTACGATGGTCCCCAAACTCACCCTTTTATGTAAGTTTATTTTTTTAAATGCTTTTGTAAGTGTAATTTTGGGGGTCTAAAAGGACTAGTCTATTTTACATCATTTCTTATGGAGATAAATTCGTTTGGTAATGGCACTTGAACAGCATTCTGGAATGAAAAAATATCGTAAGTCGGGGTACCACTGTATATGCTTGTACATATATGTGTAGTGTGACCTAAGTGTAAGTAGAAGTAGCAAGATGTCCCTGAAATCTTGCATATTTATGAGACAGAGAAAAGACACCAGCAATCCTACCATCATGTAAAACAAATACAGGCTTCCGTTTTACATTCACTTGGCAGGACGGTAGTACCTCCCTGGGTGGTTGCTGTCTACCAACTTACTACCTAGATGTTTTTAATATTATTATTATTACTATTAATGTTTGTGTTGTTAAATGATTTTAAATCAAAATGTGAAATGTTGTTGAAATCTTTGTTCTTGTTATTATGACTCAGGAAACTGGGGTAATACAAAGAGAAGCACATTTTCACTACTGGCCAAGTGTTGTCATGATGTTGATCTCATTTCTTTTTGGATGAGAAACAAGAAATGTGTTAAACTTTCTTCATTTGGCTCTTTGCAACATTTTAGGTAAGTGAAGGAACTGTTTATAGAAAATCCTCCATGTTTACAAAATATAATTTTTTTTTATATAATGTCCTCTATTTCATGTTTAAGATTGCTAATAATTTTAATGTTTATTGTGTTGCATGTACATGAAAGTTAACAATGCAAAAAGTTATATACCTTTTGACTTGATTTGTCATAAATATATGTACAGTGTGGTATTCTCAACTTTTTGTATGTAAAGTACGTATTCTTCTTTCAACAAACTGGCCGTATCCCACCGATGTAAAGTATTGTATGCATATAAAATCTTAACAGAAAAGAAAAAAAGCCCATGGGTTCTGGGTCCCGCTGTCTGCAGTGCCAAGTGGAGGAAATGTGTGCCTTCTCAGCCAAGAAGATTTATCTTGATCCTGCACCACTTAGCCCACGCTGGCCCATGAGTGCCGTTTGTGACATTGAGGATGCACCTGAGGGCTACTTGCAAAAATTGACTCAAGCTATTGAGACAGGTAAGATTTTATTTACATTGTATGTATACATACAGCATGTATATGTATGTATGTGTAATTACCTCTTTTGTAGTTACAAGAGCAGAGCTCTACTTGCGGTGTTCCATTTTCAGTATACAATCTATAATGGAAGTTGTTTAGATTTCCAGTTGTAACACTTAGTACCTCCTATTGTATCCTATTCCAAGCTTCTGCCACTTTGTGAAGATCTTATTATTGTCCTTTTGGCATTTCTTCCTCAGTTTGCAAATGTGATCTCTTGGTCTCCTTATCTAACACACAAATCTTCCTTATAAATTCCTTTTCTTTTTAGCATATTAGCCATTTTCCCTGTTGACAGAGGGTGACCTGAAAAAGAAGAGACACTTTTATCATCACTCACTCCATCACTGTCTTGCCAGAGGCACGCTGATACTACAGTTCAAAAACTGCAACATATTATGTTATACGTATGTGATTTTTATGCCTCCTCTTTTTTTTCCTATCACGTTCTGTAACTATGTTCCTGCCCATGTATGCTACACAGCTTGTCTATAGGTTGTCTTAAATTACACAACATGCTATCTTACCTCAATTATTCATGTACTTTGTTGTGGTTGTATGGTATATCATCTAATCATTTCCTAAATCATTTATTAAACCTTAATCTTTAATATTAGTTCCATATTAGTTGTGATTACATTTTAACTTCATTCTCAACTTTTTTTTAACACACTGGCCGTCTCCCACTGAGGTAGGGTGATCCGAAAAAGAAAAAAAATGCTTTCACCATCACTCACTTTTACCACTGTCTTGCCAGAGGCATGTCATCATTATTGCTCAGATGTCCCTCCACATGGCAGTATCCCCCACCACTTCTTCAGAGTGCATGCACTGTATTTTCCACCTCCTCAAACTCTAACAGTACGTCAAGTCATAAAAACCATTTGCCTCTATTCACTCCTATCTCACATATAAAAGTGCTATTTCTAACCCTTGCACACCTTTTCAGAATATTTTAACTGTGGTATAGAGCTACTGGAAATGTGCATAATAATGAGCATTTCCAATACTTATCAACATTAAAATTCTTCTTCTTCTTTCTTTCACCAAACCAGCCATATCCCACTGAAGTAGGGTGGCCCAAAAAGAAAAAACAAAAGTTTCTCTTTTTAACTTTAGTAATGTATACAGGAGAAGGGGTTACTAGCACCTTCCTCTCGGCATTTTAGTCGCCTCTTACGACACGCATGGCTTACGGAAGAAGAATTCTGTTCAACTTCCCCATGGAGATAAGAGGAAATAAACAAGAACAAGAACTAGTAAGAAAATAGAAGAAAACCCAGAGGGGTGTGTATATATATATATGCTTGTACATCCAAGTGTGGTGTGACCTAAGTGCAGGTAGAAGTAGCAAGACGTACCTGAAATCTTGCATGTTATGAGACAGAAAAAAGACACCAGCAATCCTACCATCATGTAAAACAATTACAGGCTTCCGTTTTACACTCATTTGGCAGGACGGTAGTACCTCCCTGGGCAGTTGCTGTCTACTAATCTACTACCTAAAATTTCCAATATCAACATTAAAATCATAAACATATATTCTAATCAATGCACTGTGACTTCAGTAAATAGTTTATTTATATATTTAAATATTTTCAGGTCCTTATGGAAAATGTGTGTACGACACTGATAATGATGTTTGTGATAACCAGGTAACTAATTAATAGGATCTCTTGTTATGCCCCTTATCAAAAAAATTTGTGGAATTGTTTTTAATGCTTTACATGCTGTTGGAGTGTGAGCAACAAGGAATTCAGGAAAACCAGTGAGTCGGACTTTCATCCTGGGAGTGGGAAGGGCAGTACATACAGCATTTGCACTCGGAAGGAGGTTTGGGAGATGGGGATTTTGTCTTTTTTAATCACCTTTCCTTGGTGGGAGATGTTCAGAATTGTATAGACATCACAATTCAGATGATTTTCTGAATTGCAACATCCCTATCCCTCCTTTAGAGTACAGGCACTGTATTTCACACCTCCGAGACTCAAGTCTGGCTAAATGGTTTTTCCAAACCCCTTCATAAATGATACCTTGCTCACACTCCAGCAGCACGTCACCCCATAAAAACCACTTGTCTCTATTCATTCCGATCTAACATGTTAATCCAAAGCTGCTGGACACTCAAGCTCTTAGCACTTAAAACCTCTTTTAACCCCCCTTCCTCCAACCCTTCGTGGAGCAACCCCTACCCTCCTTCCTTCCACTCGATTTATAAACACTCTTGGGCATCTTGTTCTGCTCCATCCTCCCTTAAAGGCCCAAACTGTTAGCAACCCATCCTCAGCCCTCTTGAATTATACCTTTGGTAACTCCCACTCATTTTTCTAGTTTGTACATTTTGAATTCCCTGTAAAATATGAACACCACATATTGCTCTCAAACATGACATCTTCACCCCTGCATCATTTAAAGTCTGTGCTTCACATCCATATAAGTGTTGGTACTGCTATTCTCTGTTACATATAATTTCTTGCCTCCATAGATAAATAAATTTATTTATTTCCAAAGATGTCTCAACACAAGCTTAACAGTACTTTTTTTTCTTGTGTATTCTGTAGTTCATCTCAACTTTCATCTGCTGACGTGTCCACTCCCGAATATCTGAATGCATTCACTTGCTCCATACGTCCTCCTTCCAATCTGATATCATATTATTCATTGCCTGTACTTTTTGTTATTTTCGTCACCTTGCTCTTCTCCATGTTCCCCTTTTAATTTCCTTAATTTCTCTTTAGAATCTCTCAAAAGAATGGTGTCATCAGCAAAGATAAACTGTGATAACTTCTACTTTGTATCAGATTTGTAATCTTTTAATCTTACACCTTTTCCCAGCACCCTAGCATTCACTTCTTCTACAACCCATCTGTACCTATGCTAAGCAACGTTGGTGATATTACAAGTCCCTGTCTAAGGCCCACTTTTACTGACCTCTTCTGTGTACCATAACCTGAGCATTGCTATCTGCATAAAAACTTTTTACTGCATTAAATAACCTACTACCAATTCCATACATTTGCAAATTTCATATAATATTTATGGATGTTATTGGCTGGGAGGGTATAGATTTACAAAATCCAGTACTGTATTAAGTATGGTACCATTTAGGTATGTTGAATATAGAAATACAGAACCAGAAGACTAATTAAAAGAATTTGTTTCATGAAAGTGAAAATTTCATATCTGCAATATCCTGTAAAGTATAACTTTATTACAGTACACCTTTGGTTTATTTCTTTCAGGTTGTTAACTTTGAATTTAGTGATGGTGCAACTGCAACTCTTACAATGATCGCCTTCACAAAGAATTTATGTGCAAGAAAGACAGAAGTGTACGGTACTCATGGACAGTTAGTGTGGGATGAGTCACTTGGTCATTCAATTCAACATTTTGACTTCCTGTCCAGAGTCTCAAAAGCTCATCAGTGTGAGGAAGTAAGAATACTGTATACAGTAGGACCCCCATATCCGTGGGGGATACGTTTCAAGGACCTGCTGTGGATACTGAAACCGTGGATAGTAGCAAACCCTATGTATTGGTCCTATACATACCTATTATAAAGTTTAATTGATAAATTATGCACAATAAGTGGAGAATTATCATTTTTTCACTGATGGGAAGCACTTCACGGCTTCTTTTAGGCTTTGAAGAGCTGCCAGCTTCTCTACTTTTGCACTTTGGGATATTATTATGCAAAATTAAGACTTATTTTTGGGCCACAGTAAACCACGGATAACTGAAACCGCAGATTGCGAATCAGTGAATATGGAGGTTCTACTGTATGGTCATACAATACTCAGTAGTGTAGAATATGTCTGTGTTTTATTTTGGTATTTGTCTGGGATGTTTGTCTGGTGGTTTAGGATTTAATTATTAATATTACTGTTAGAATTGTTATTATCACAAGACTATTTGCATAACGAGCAGTGAGCAAGACTTAGTTCTCAGGTTCAGTTTTACTTCTTCCCACTCACTCAGAGGTTTCCTATGCAGGTTCTGAATATATTTTTACAGAATGTCTTTATGCATTAAAGATAGGTGAGATTTTCAGTTTATAACCTTGAGATGGTTTGCCTGAAACTGGTCATTGTTTGAAGTTAGAGGAAAGCATGTCTAACAAGTAGCCTCAGATATTTTTATCAAAATTTACAAGAAAATATATTTACTAAAACAATTTTAATTGCCGAGTTTATCATAGTTCTATGCATATTTTATGATTTTTTAAAAAATTATTAGTCATTAAGAGTAATAAAACTACCAATAGAAAGACTAATTTAAAAAGTGCTTCATAAATACTACCCTCAGAAAATTTTAAATTTTTATGTGTATTAAATATTTTAATTTTCTAGGATCTGACATAAATTATTAGTTACTTTTGTTGCAGAGTTTGAGAGCTCCTCCTGGGTGGGGACATAATGGTGCAGATTTCTTCTTGATTGAAGCATTTGCAAAAGCAGTGGCAGAGGGTGACCGAGAATGTATCTTATCAGGTAACTAAATTCTTTCTCTTTCTTTCAACACGTCGGCCGTTTCCCACCGAGGCAGGGTGGCCCAAAAGGAAAAACGAAAGTTTCTCCTTTTACATTTAGTAATATATTCAGGAGAAGGGGTTACTAGCCCCTTGCTCCCGGCATTTTAGTCGCTTCTTACGACACGCATGGCTTACGGAGGAAGAATTCTGTTCCACTTCCCATGGAGAAACTAACTAACTGTTCATCATTAATGTATGTGTGTATGTACTTGGGAAGTACCAGACCCTGTGGGTTCTATAGATAATCAATAAATAAGGTAACCAAGAAGGGTTCAGCAGGTCATGGGTGTTTATCTATCTCCATAAGACTAGTCTATGATTAGTTTTTTGTATCATTTTAATGATTCAAAATGAGTTATGTCCCATTACTTATCACTTTAAAGTTGTTTTAAGTGCTATTTAGGGTAGAGCAGTACAGAATCTTGTTCTAGTAGTTTGTGGCTTCATTGTTAGGAATAATACCTATCACTATTCCTGTGGGTGAAGTTTGGGATTAAAAAACTTAACATTTGCCATTTTTCAAAAGAAAAGCAACAAGCAAATTAATCAGTAAAAGGCTGAAGTGTACTTTATACAGTATTTCTTTTTTCAGGCCCAAGTGTGTCTTTAGAAACACATCTTCTGACATTTGCAGCAGAACATTCACGCTTGACAGGCAGTGTTGTCAGGCCTAGTGAAGATCCTCGCTGGATGGTGTAAGATACTATAATGAAGAAAATATAAAGCAGCTAAAGGTACCTATAATTAAGAAGCCAGAAGACAGGAGCAATAGAATAAGATATAATGAAGAGCCATATTGGTAGTGGACAATGAAGTACAGTGGACCCCCGGATTACGTCATTATTTCGTTCCAGAATGCTGTTCAAGTGCCGTTACTGAATGAATGTGTTTCCATGAGGAATAATGTAAATTAGATTAGTCCTTTTAGACCCCCAAAAATACACTTACAAAAGCACTTACAAAAATACACTTACATAATTGTTCGAGTTTGGAGCAATACGTAATCTGGGGGTCCACTGTACATAAATGAGAAAATAATGCAGTATTGTACTACAGTGGACCCCCAGTTTTCGTGATTTTTTCGTTCCAGAATGCTGTTCAAGTGCCGTTACCAAACGAATTTATTCCCATAAGGAATAATGTAAATTAGATTAGTTCTTTTAGACCCCCAAAAATACACTTACAAAAGCACTTACAAAAATACACTTACATAATTGTTCGAGTTTGGAGCATCACGAAAACCGGGGGTCCACTGTATATCATTACACTATACAGCCTCTCCTCACTTAACGGCGGAGTTCCGTTCCTAAGACCACGTTGGTAAACGAATTCATCGCTAAGTGAGGAGCATACTATAATGGTATTGAGTTTGTGTCAACC
This sequence comes from Cherax destructor, assembly GCA_009830355.1. Lineage (NCBI taxonomy): Eukaryota > Metazoa > Arthropoda > Malacostraca > Decapoda > Parastacidae > Cherax > Cherax destructor. Next base: position 12,446 of record WNWK01007224.1, on the reverse strand, counting down.
ATGTTTGATATTGTTTTAATGTCACCTTTGCACCATTTATAACATTTCTGTATACTATTGTAATAAACAGAATAGAGGAAATCAGCTCTAATATACATTATTTACGTATGCATACTGGTCAGAGAGGCCGTCGTAAGTCCGAGTCGACGGTAAATGAGTACAGTGGACCCTCGATATTCGAACACTCCAAACTCGCCCTTTTCTTTCTTTCTTTCAACAAATCGGCCGCTTCCCACCAAGGCGGGGTGGCCCAAAGAGAAAAACAAAAGTTTCTCTTTTTAACTTTAGTAATGTATACAGGAGAAGGGGTTACTATCTCCTTGCTCCCGGCATTTTAGTCAACTCTTACGACACGCATGGCTTACAGAGGAAGAATTCTGTTCCACTTCCCCATGGAGAAGAAGCTGAGAATCGAACGCAGACTCTCGCCGAGTGAAGCGAGAGCTTTAGCGATCAGGTCACGGGGCCCTTTTATGTAAGTTTATTATTGTAAGTGCTTTTATAAGTGTATTTTTGAGGGTCTGAAATGGACTAATCTAATTTACATCATTCCTTATGGGAATAAATTCGTTTGGTAACAGCACTTGAACAGCATTCTGGAATGAAGAATGTTCGAAATTCGGGGGTCCACTGTATGTCACTTAAGTGAGGAGAGGCTATAATATATTGTTATTTTTTCAGCAAACAGATCATATCCCACCAAGGCAGGGTGTATTTACCTATTTATAATTACCTGTTTGTAGATGCAGGAGCAGAGATATGCTCGTGGTGTCTATAATTATTAATAATTTGTTCATCACATAATTTTTAAAATATGCTCTTGGTGTCCCATCGTCAATAATTTGTTCTTCATATAATTTAAAAAGAAATTCCAATTGGTGTAGCACTTTCTACATCTTCTGTAATTCATTCCGTTGATCTACCACTCTGTGAGAGAAAATTTCTTAGTACAGTAGGACCCCCGTATCCATGGGGAATGCATTCCAAGGACCTGCTGCAGATACCGAAACTGCAGATAGTAGCGAACCCTATACGTATAAGTCCTATACATACCTATTATAAAATTTAATTGATAAATTATGCACAATAAGTGGAGAATTATCACTTTTTCACTGATGGGAAGCACCTCATGGCTTCTCTTAGGCTTTGAAGAGCTGCCACCATCACTACTTTTGCACTTTGAGGCCATTATTAAGCAAAATTAAGTGTTATTTTTGCGTTTATCACTTGGTGCATTTCGTTCTTCCCCGGTTGAGAGCCTCTATGTAGAAGCGAGCATTCCTTCCTTGTCCGATCGTTGTGATGCACATTGCCTTCGCTATTATGTTCACTCTCATGACCTCCGCAATCCTTCTATGTACTATAGGATTGTCACAGATGTTAGTAGATGCTCTTTATTTGTCTGTCGCCCCTGTTTACTTCGTCCCTTTTCTCTTCGTCTACATTCACTCTTGTCTTCCCTTCAGCTACCACCTTTCTATGTTCATGTGGCATCTTCCTTTTCCCTACCCCCTTGGGAAGTTCCTGCTGTCCATGTCTGTTCTTTTCCTCTGCCTTGCACGAAAGCCCAACTACCTACGGCGGCTTCTCGCTCTTTTTTTCTAGACCACTTCCGTTCTCATTCCCATGCCATCGCAGTGTATACCGATGGTTCAAAGTCATCTGACAGCGTCGGATTCGCAGCAGTGTTTCCGGACAGCGTCGTGTGAGGGCATCTATTAGCCTCGGCTAGCATATTTACGGCTGAATTGTATGCCATTCTTGGGGCACTTATCCGTATTGCATCTATGCCTGTGTCACCATTGTGGCCGTTTCAGACTCCCTTAGTGCTTTACAGGCTATCCGAAAATTTGATACACCTCACCCCCTAGTTCTTCATATCCAACTGTGGTTGTGCCGTATCTCTAGCAAACACAAGGATATTGTTTTTTGTTGGGTCCCTGTCATGTTGACGTACGTACAGTGCAATGAACAGGCAGACACTGCTGCGAGGTCAGCAGTACATGACTTTCCAGTTTCATATAGAGGTGTTCTATTCACGGACTATTTTGCGGTCATTGCTACCCACCTTCGCACCCGTTGGCAACAACGCTGGTCTGACCTGCTAAATAACAAACTTCATTCTATTAAACTGAGTAGTATAGGTTTTTGGCTTTCTTCTTATCACCAATGTCGAGGTTGGGAGACTACACTCTCCCGTCTTCACATCGGCCACACTCGTCTTACTCACGGGTATCTCATGGAGAGGCTCCCTGTCCCTCTCTGTGAACATTGTCAGGTTCCAGTGTCTGTTCGCCATATTCTGTTGGACTGCCCACTCTATCAACGAGCACGCAGAATTTACCTCCAACAGTGTCTTCGCTCTGCGGCCCTTTCTTTACCTTCCCTTCTTGCCGATGGACCCTCCTTTAATCCTTGACTTTTTGACGGCAACTGACTTACTACACAAACTCTGAAGATTATGCTTCTAGCACTCCCCTCAGTCCCTTCTACCTCAATCTCTTGCTATACTCTATCCTTGCACTATCCACTACCCTACTGCACTCCATACCCTACTAATTCTCCCTCTCCCTCTTACAATCCATTCTCCCTGCATCCTGCACTACCCTGCAGTGCTGTATGACCCCTATGGTTTAGCGCTTCTTTTGATTATAATAATAATAAGGGTTATTTTTGGGCCAAGGTAAACCGTGGATAACTGAAACCACAGATACCGGACACGCAGGTATGGGGGTCTACTGTATCCCTTCAGCTCCAATGTTTTTCTCATTTTACAGCTGTGGCCTCTTGCTGTCCCAGCTTCAAAAATTTAATGTTTATTTACAATGTTCAGTATGGTAGCCCGAACGAGTTAAGTATCATATGTTTTGATTCTGATAATTTTGATGAAATATTCATTCTCATTAAAAATGTACTGTATTCTTATTTAAGTTTTCTAATATTTTCTTCATAATTTTGAAGTCTTTAATGCAGCTTTGCTATGTACAGTAATATTATTTAAAAGATTTTGTGTAATAAAAAAAATGTCAAATATAAATAATTATTTAATTAAGCTACTAAAAAATTCATTCTCAGTAATTTTGTCAATTAAAAATTTTTTGAGAAAATTATGGAAACTGGTATAAATAAAATAAAGACCTGTAGTTTGACTTCTTCCATTTAGTTGCAATAAATTATTTATTTTCTGATCAATATGGAAAGAAATGTCTTAGCTTCAATTTTCACTTTATTTTACTATGAAAATTAATAAAATAGTAAAAGTTTTAAATTTCAGCTTTGATTATGTATGGAACTAAACTTCTGATGTTGTTTTTACATAATTTGTTAATTTATCTATAATAAATTGATTATAATAACTGTTGTTTTTATCATATAAAATATTAAAATAGTAAGTCGTAAGAGTTTCATTTCCATTTATTCAGTCCCCTTCAAGGGAGAATCTTTGAAGATGGTTTGCAGCTCTTGATCCAAGGAACTGAACTTCCACTGAGCGAACTTGATTGCTTCACAGTTTCCTAGGCTCTCTCTCTTACCTCTAGAGAATTAGTGCTCTCCCGTAAATGCATCACTAACAATGTAGTACTATATCCAGTTATAAAAGAGAAATAGTTTTTCCAGCTGTCACACATGCAAACTCATTGTCCCTCAGTCATCAGTATTTGTATGTGAAGATGAAGTTTAATTTGTGACCTTACCTGTGTGAGCATAAGCTTAGTGGGTGCAGTGGACCCTCGACTTTTGGTCATAATCCATTCCAGGAGCTAGACCTTAACTCGAATTGTTCAAAAGTCGAATCCTTATTTCCCATAAGAAATAATGTAAATACAATTAATCCGTTCCAGACATCCAAAAATATTCACAAAAAATTCATTTTGTAAAGATTAACTATAATTTTACATACACAAAACAATTATAAATATATATAAAGTATAATAAATTTATAATTAAACATTTAAAATAACATTTACTTACCTTTATTGAAGAGAGTTACTGGCATCTGGAAGATAGGGAGGACAGGGGCAGGGGTTAGTGTTTTGAAGGGGAATCCCCCTCCATAAGGACTTCAGGTAACAAGTCCCTCTCTGGGGTTACTTCCCTTATTTGTCTTTTAATGCCACTAGGACCAGCTTGAGAGTCACTAGACCCCTGTCTAGAAAAATAACTGTCCACAGTCCTCTGTTTCTGGCACCTCTTTAACATTTTCCTGAAGTGGGACAAGGTTTTGTCATTGAACAAGTTGCAGATGTGGCTTGTTTGAGCTTGCTCAGGGTGGTGTTTTTCAACAAATGTCTGCACATCATTCCATTTGGAACAAATTTCAAATTTTTCAGTGTCTACGAACCCCTTGAATTCCTGCACAAATTTTTCAGCTGCACTTTTGTCTGAACTGGCTGCCTCAACATGCCTCACAACACTGTGTATGCCACTACATTTCTTAAATCTCTCAAACCAGCCTTTTTTGGCTTTAAAATTACTCGCATCAGCACTGGTTCCAGGCATTGTCTTGACAAGATCTGCGTGCAACTGCCTTGTCTTTTCACAAATTATCGCCGTGGAAACGCTATCACCCGCTATCTGTTTTTCATTGATCCACACCGCCAACAACTTTTCAACCTCATCCACTGTTTTCGATCTATTTTTGGCAAACATGTCAACACCTTTTGCAACATTAGCTTCCTTGATTTCTTTTCTCTTTGCCAGGATAGAGGTGATAGTAGATTGGTTTTTGTTGTACATCCTGGCAAGCTCACTCACACGTACGCCACTTTCATATTTTTCTACTATCTCCTTCTTCAGTTCGATGGTGTTCCTCACTTTCTTTACCACAGGGGTGCCACTAGGAAGCTTCTTTGGACCCATGGTGACTTATTTCACAGTGACAATCACTAAACCAGCAATAAACACAATAAATTTATTGTGAAATGTTTGAATGAGCACGCTGGGTAATGGTAAACAATGCTAGACTGGCTCACGACGCCTGCGCTGCAAGGCGCGCAAGCGCAGGCAGGCGGACAGGTCTGGTACCCGGACCAATAGTCGAGGGAATGTCCGATTGGCGAGGGAAAATTGGACCGAAAAAAGCCATCAAAACTCGAAATCACCAATACTCGGACCGACCAAAAGTTGAGGGTCCACTGTACTTACTTATATTATAATTTACATTATGAGTATGTATTACAAAATGGGGCTCTGGGTTGAGACAACAGATGGAAGAAGAGTGAGGAGAGATGATGCTTGTCAGAGAGAAGAAAAACCTTCAACATCATTCAAGAGAGGTTAGGTTAGGTAAGATCTGTCAGGAAACAGGACAAGTGTTTCCTGATGCGGGTCTTAGTCACATGATGACTGCTGGAGCTTTTGGTCATCTGTCTTAGGTCTTCCACTGGCTTACTGGTCCACCCCTTTAAAAATTATAGTAGAAGAGAGATAAAGAGGAAGAGAGTAGGAATGAGTGGACAGTGGTAGGTAGAAAGGAAATAAAGATTATGATAATAGAGGAATGAAGGATCAGGTTTGATAAGCACAAACTTGGCACAACGTGGGGGATCAAGTAGACCCAAAATGCATATTTATGCTAGTGGCTTTCTTTTATTCTTAACAATATTTTATTACTTGTAATCTACATTTTTTACTTCACAAGGAAATAATTGTTTTTTTTTTGGGAGGGGGGCAGGTTAAAAAGTACAGGCAGGCCCTGCTTCACAGTGCTTCATTTTATAATGTTTCGCTAATACAGCACTTTTCAATTACAGTACAGTGGACCCTCGGTTTTCATTAATAATTCTTTCCAGAATGCTGTTCGAGTGCCGTTACCGAATGAATTTGTTCTCATAAGGATGAATGTAAATTAGATTAGTCATTTCAGACCCCCAAAAATACACTTACAAAAGCACTTACAAAAATACACTTACATAATTGTCTGAGTTGGGAGCTGTATGAAAACTGAGGGTCCACTGTATACCCATTTTTTATTTATTCACACTTCCTACAATAAATATATTCAGCACTCAATATAAGCTGAGGATGAAACTATTTTAAGGTAAGTAATGTATACCTGGAGAGGGTTCCGGGGGTCAACGCCCCTGGGGCTTGGTCCATGACCAGGCCTCGTGGTGGATCAGGGCCTGATCAACTAGTCTGTTACTGTTGGCCGCACGCAACCCGCCATACGAACCACAGCCCAGCTGGTCAGGTACTGACTTTAGGTGCCTGCTTGAAGACAGCCAGGGGTCTATTGGTAATCCCCCTTATGTATGCTGGGAGGCAGTTGAACAGTCTTGGGCCCCTGACACTTATTATGTTTTTTTTATCATGCTAGTGGCACCCCTGCTTTTCATTGGGGGTATGTTACGTCGTCTGCCGAGTCTTTTGCTTTCATAGGGAGTGATTTTCGTGTGCAAGTTTGGTACTAATCCCTCTAGGATTTTCCAAGTGAATATAATAATGTATCTCTCCTGCCTGCATTCTAGGGAGTACAGGTTGAGGAACTTCAAGCATTCCCAGTAATTGAGGTGTTTTATCTCAGTAATGTGTGTACGTACTGTATATGCATTTTTTACGCCTAGCTATATTTCTCACTTAATACAGTGGACCCCCGAGTTTCGTAAAAACTTCACTCCTGAAGTCTGCTCAAGTGCCATTACTGAACGAATTTACCCCCTTAAGAAAAAATGTCACGTAGGTTAGTCTATTTCAGACCCCCAAAAATACTTTTCCATAAGCACTTACAATATTATACTTACATAAATGTACGATTTCCGGGGTTTACGAAACTCGAGGGTCCACTGTATTTGGTAGTATAAACATGTTATCAGGCTTTTATATGCATTTGAAAGTGAAAAAGGCTATGATTCACTTTACAGCAATTTTTGCTTTACATCAGTAGCCCAGAACCTAACCTGCTGTATAAGAGGGGTTCTCCCTTATTACATACTGTATATACATGTACAGGTAAGGAAGGTATTATAATGATTATTATAATGTCATTTTGAAACTGTACAGCAAATAAATTGCTATTATATGTTATATTGTTTGTCAACATGTTTTTTTCTCTCAATGTTGACAAATATTCATTGCATTCTAACAAATGTGTGCATGCATGCATGCATGTGTATGTACTCACCTAATTGTGGTTGCAGGGGTCGAGACTCAGCTCCTGGCCCCGCCTCTTCGCTGTCCGCTACTGGGTCTCTGCTCTCCCTGCTCCATGAGCTTTATCATACCTTGTCTTAAAACTCTGTATGGTTCCTGCCTCCACTATATCTTTCTCTAGACTATTCCACTTCCTGACTACTCTGTGGCTGAAGAAATGCTTCCTAACATCCCTTTGACTCATCTGAGTCTTCAGCATCCAGTTGTGTCCCCTTGTTTCTGTGTTCCCTCTCTGGAACATCCTGTCACTGTCTGTGTGTGTGAGTGGAGGCACATATTTTTTTGGGACTAGATGAGCTGTTGGAGTGTGAGTAGGGTAACACTTTGTGAAGGGATTCAGGAAAACCAGTTAGCTGGACTTGAGCCCTGGAGGTAGAAAGTACAGTGCCTACACTCTAAAGGAGAGGTTGGGATATTTGCTGTTTGTTGGGATATCTGAACTGTTGTATCTGCACTCCTCTTGCAAGACAGAGATAGTGTGAATGACTGTGAAAGTGTTTCTTTTTTGGGTCACCCTACCTCGGTGGGAGATGGCCAGTGTGTTAAAATAAATATGTTATATATACAGTAGACCCCCGGTTTTCGTGATTTTTTCGTTCCAGAATGCTGTTCAAGTGCCATTACCAAACGAATTTATTCCCATAAGGAATAATGTAAAGTAGACTAGTCCTTTTAGACCCCCAAAAATACACTTATAAAAGCATTTAAAAAAATACACATACATAAAAGGGCGAGTTTGGAGCAGGACGAACACCGGGGGTCCACTGTATATACTATATACGTATATGTATGCATGCTGTATATTGGGAGATTTATTTTAAAGCCCCCAGTGGGTGAAACAAATTAATTAAATGTCCTAAGTGCTAATTTTGTACCTTTATAACAGAGCAGTTATAAGAAGCCATGACATGTTTGGTCTTGCCTGGAAACCAAACCTGTACTCTCCTATATGTGGTTGCAGAGGTTGAGTCTTAGCTCCTGGCCCCCACCTCTCAACTTTCTGCTTGCCAGATTCACTCTCTCCTAGACTCATGGGTCTTATCGTACTTATTCTTAAAACTATGTATGGAGTGTGCCTCCACTACTTCATAGAGGTCATTCCACTTCCCAACCACCTTGAAACTTAATAATTACTTCCTGACATTCCTGTGATGCATCTGTGTCTATATCTTTCAGCTGTGCCCTTGAGTACCTGTTTCGAACCTCTCAAACAGCCTGTCATCGTCTGCCCTATCAATTCCTTTAAGTATTTTGTATGTTGTTATCATGTCTACCCTGGTTCTGTTCAGGCCATACGTTGTTGTTGGGAGCTACAAATTGACTTAGTTTCTACAAGCAGCCTTCTATTGCACCAAATTTAGATTCTGTAGTTTGTGAAACCCCTTTCAGTTCGAAGGATGAAATCCTAGTTTTTAATTTTCTGAATTAGACAAAACACATCTTCATCTTTAAGTTAACTACATAATTATAAACTTTTATAATGAGTTCATATAGTAAATGCAGAATTTAAGTAAGTAAGTTTATTCAGGTACATATACACAAATACATTTACATAGATTATCATACATAGCAGCATATGTGTAGAGAACCCAGGATAACCCAAAAAAGTCAGGCAGAGTGACTTATTTCCATTGGGGTCCTTTTAGTACCTTAATATTATACATTGTAGGATATATATGTTATTTAACCTAAGATAATTCAAGCAACGTGACTTATTTCCATTGGTTTCTTAGTGAGCTATGGGTGAATATAGTTTGGAGAACGCATTTACAGTTGGAAAAATAAATATAAAGAGAATAGCAGAATATGCAATTCTCCCATGTTTCATCCGTGTATTCAAATTTCCCGCTGGCAAGGCCTCCTGTATCCAGATGAGTCAACCTCACATTGTTCAGAAAAACAAGATTAAAACACCGATTTACCATTTTAATACCCTGCTTTATGTTTTCCTAAGGATAATCCAAGTTCTCGCATATGAAAACTTTATTGCGCTATTATTGCTTTATATTAATGCGTAGAAGAAGCCGAAGCCACTAGGGTTAGTGAGAGGTTGCGAAGGTTGTCGGGGAGACGCAAACAACAGTGAGGTTGAGAAGGATTGTACACCACATGTGATAATGGTGATTATGGGGCATTAACGTCGTGGTCTCATGCTCTACCACCCTCACAGTCATCCACAAGCCTCCATACACGCCTCATACTCCGCAGGCAGGCATTTGTAACTCGACCCATTGGTACAAGTATGTTTTCCTGATATTGTTTCTTCCCAAGGCTCGACAAGTTATAAGTAAATTGATGTAAATATATTACACAACTGTAGATTGAGTACAGTTGTCCTGCACACTAACAGATGTGTAAATTACCTAGGATAACCCTAGAAAGTCAGTGACTTCTTTCCCTTGGGGTCTATACAAGGAAGTTTTTATCTAGGAAAATCCACCAATAGTTTTATAAACTCAACCCTTTCGTGTTTATCGCTTACCTTGATTAATAATAATCAATAATAATTAATAAACACTAATAAAGAAATGAATAGTAATATATACGTTTGTCAATATCTTATACCTTGTGTAATACATGTAATGGTAATTTACACAATGTATGGTAATTATACGTGTGCCTTAAACTTACTTGCCACTCCTGAAACCTGTGTTGAAGATTTTGTTTATAATAAATTAATAGTCGTGTGTAATCTTTATTACAAGGGACTGTCTTTCAATACTGAACATTAGTAAATTTGACTAGAAATGTGTAGAGTAAGTAAGGTCATTTAGGCACAGGTACACATAAGTACAATTATTATACATAGTGTAAATTACCTAGGATAACCCCTAAAAAAAAAGTCAGGGACTTATTTCCATTGGGAGAAACACGTTAGCTAGTTTTGATGGTTGTCAACGTGTTGAATTTAACACTGATGCGATGTGTGAGGAAGGTGACTTCTACTATCTAGCACCCACAACTGGGGTCATTATCAGCAAGTTCCATTGCATTATGGAAGTAGGAACAAAAGAGTGAAAAGATCATTGCAACAGGCCTAAAATAAGGTTTTCGGATTTTTTAACCCCGGAGAGTTAGCCACCCATGTGTGTATCCAACCTATTTTTAAAACTCTCCAGAGTACAGAATTAGCTTCACTTATATTGCTTGGCAGTTTATCTGACTCCTCAGTCACTGTTACCAAACCAATACTTTCTTCCTTTTTTTTTTTGATAATGTAAATAATTGTTCAGGATTTTACTTTACAAGAAATTTCTTTTTTTGTATTACTTTTTGTTTAAATTTTGACTAAATTTGTAGCCAGGTTATGTAGAGGATGGAAAATGTAGGCAGTGTGATGCATTTAAGCTCCCTGTAGCCTAACTGGATTTTGTAGTTTTTTAAACCCATCACTGGAGCTTCTTTGATGCTAGTACGGTCCCTTTGATACAAGAAATTGGATTTGTCTTCCCCCTTCTTTGGATTAAGCATAATTGCATTCCATTCCCCCCAGGTAGTCTTAGTGCTTTTCCCTGAATATGTATAATAATGATAATGTGGCCTGGTGGCTAAAGCTCTCGCTTCACACACGGAGGGCCCGGGTTCGATTCCCGGCGGGTGGAAACATTTCGACGTGTTTCCTTACACCTGTTGTCATGTTCACCTAGCAGCAAATAGGTACCTGGGTGTTAGTCGACTGGTGTGGGTCGCATCCTGGGGGACAAGATTGAGGACCCCAATGGATATAAGACACAGTCCTCGATGACTTTCTTGGGTTATCCTGGGTGGCTAACCCTCCAGGGTTAAAAATCCGAAGAAAATCTTGTCTATCTTATCTTAAATGATTGATGATGTTACTAAGTATATTTCTCATGAATTTTGTTACTTATGCATTTTCTTTGTTAATTAAATACTGTATATACCAGTTTGGCAATAGTAAACTCTTGAAATATTGTTCTGGATCAGTCTGTTTGGAAACAATGAACAAAATCTGTTGGTTACAGAATTGTCAGTTATTGTTACCTCCGACAGAATGATGTCTTTTATGCCAGTCACACTTGCCATTTAATAGTCATCCCTCCACACACGCATTCTCCCCACTAGTCTGTTCATCAAAGATACTGATTATAACTTGTACAGTATATTTTGCAGATGGTGAAAGTCCTAACTTGCAGTAACCTTTTCAAATTTAATATAAGATGTTCTCTGGATTTATGACATAATGTTGTGTAGAGATAACACCAGGAGGCAGCTCAGATGAAACTCACACACACGAGCTTTTAAATCTCTGCACCAAATTCACTTAAACCAGCAAATAATAGTCTACAAGATTGCAGAATATGCTAGACATCTTCACTAACAATGATGATCTGATTGGAAATGTCATCATATCAAAAACAATATACAGTGGACCTCGCTATTCGAACATTCTTCATTCCAGAATGCTGTTCAAGTGCTGTTACCAAACGAATTTATTCCCATACGGAATGATGTAAATTACTAGATTAGTCCATTTCAGACCCCCAAAAATACACTTATAAAAGTACTTACAATAATAAACTTACATAAAAGGGCGAGTTTGGAGTGTTCGAATAGCGAGGGTCCACTGTACTCAGATCACAACATAATAGAGGTCCAGACATGTATGCGGGGGGCCCCAGACCGACAAAATGTGATCAGTCGCGGGGGAGCCTTCATCAAATTCAACTTCAATAAAAAAAAAACATAAGGTGGGACCAAGTAAACCAAGTCCTAAATGATATAAACTGGGAAGATACATAGCCTAAATAAGGTATCCCCGACCGGATTCAATAAGCGGACGGGGTTTTAGGTGGCCTTATCAAACACCCAAACAATAGCTTAAAGCGGTAAGATTGTCCCAAAGACATACACATGCAAATAAAATAGATACGATACAAATAGACGGATCTCCACTTCAAGGAAGTTATTAGTAGAATATAGAGTAAAACAACCAATAAAATCAATCATGAAAACCTGTGTAGTCTGCAAACAAACAAACGTTCTACTGGATGGATTACATGCAACTTCTGTGGTAAATGGAGCCATTCAACTTGTGCAGGCATTCAGGAATCAACTACAGGGAAGTGTTTTTGGGTATGCCCAAATGAAACCGAACTGTGGAATAAAATCACATTGATATTAAAAGATGACAATATCAAACCGCCTACATAAAAAACATGATGGCATTCTATAACAGTTGGGAAAATAAAAGTCTGGGCCAGATGGTGCTATCGCCCTGGTACAAATGCTGTCCTTGTAGACAGTAACTGCAAGAATGGAGAAATAAATGATGG
>WNWK01007223.1:0-96388 GCA_009830355.1 Cherax destructor | reverse complement strand
CCCATGAATTTTACAACTGCAAGTAACGTTACATGTAACTATCTCTACTGGTAAGTCATTCACATATTCCAAGAAGACTACTGGTATCAGTGTTTCTTGTAGACTCCCACCTCCTGCACTCCTAGACGTATTCTATATAGCAGCACATTAATGGTGTTCCCACTATGTAACTATCACATAGAATAGTGTAGCAGCACACTGATGGTGTTCCCACTATGTAACTATCAAATAGAATAGCGTAGCAGCACACTGATGGTGTTCCTACTATGTAACTATCACATAGAATAGCGTAGCAGCACACTGATGGTGTTCCCACTATGTAACTATCACATAGAATAGTGTAGCAGCACACTGATGGTGTTCCCACTATGTAACTATCCCATAGAATAGTGTAGCAGCACACTGATGGTGTTCCCACTATGTAACCGTCACATAGTGTAGCAACACACTGATTCTGTAACCAAGGTTGTATAATGGAAACTAAAAGTATAATAATACTTGAACCTCGTGTCTGGGTGAGAATATAATAGTGGGAGTAGAAGAGAACTTTTTTCCAGTGAGGATGTATACCCTGCTGTGTTCACTGACCACTGCTCAGCCAGAAAACGAACAATAACAAGAACAGTGGGGGTTGAACAGGGAGAGGAGGAGGCCCTAGAAACAAGAACAATAACAAGAACAATGGGAGGAGAGGGCATTGTGGGGAAATTCGTTAGGATGGTATCCGTACACCGGGGATACCATCTGGCCGGCCGGTTTGATACCCCTGACCACCAGGCCTGGTACTCAAGTTTATTCCGAGGAATGGGAGACAAGCTCCAATCTCTTGGATGAAGAGTCCTTCACCGGGCACTAACGCATCCTGGAGGAGGAAGGAAGGAGAGGGAGATGACATCACGCCTCCGTCAGCACCTCCGGCACCAGATTATGGTGGAGGCTGCATCTTGTTTGGTATGCATAGGTACTGGCACCCCGAGGCTCCACTGATACCTAGTGGGGCTCCTCTGATACCTGGTGGGGCTCCTCTGATACCTGGTGGGGCTCCTCTGATACCTGGTGAGGCTCCTCTGATACCTGGTGAGGCTCCTCTGATACCTGGTGGGGCTCCTCTGATACCTGGTGGGGCTCTACTGATACCTGGTGGAACTGTCTGCTTTGGTTATACTGGCGCAGATAGCAGACAGAGAGAGCAGCCAAGAGCCGGCAGCACTGGCCAAGTGGTGGAGGTGGTCAGGAATACTTGATCAGATCCTTCATAGGAACAAAAGAAGAGCAAGTGGAACACACACACACATCCCTCCTGAGGCGCACATCAACCAGATAACTGTTGCAGCATATGGCCGCCTGGCAAACTTAAGAGTAGTTAAATTAGACACATATGCAACACTTGGGTATCTTTATTGAGGAAACGTTTCGCCACACAGTGGCTTCATCAGTCCAATACAAAGAAGAAAGTAGTAATAAAAGGAGGAGTTTGAGGTAATCAGTCCCTCGGCCTGGAGTCGATGTGTTCAGTCCATCAATCTTGAAGAAAATACAACATAAGGCAAATAGAAGTTGCTTATATACTGTAGACAGGTGAGATGAAGCAGGAGGAGGCAGGTCATAGTGGTATCATCCACTAGTCGAAGTAAGTCCTTGTCCAAAGGTTTGGACAAATGTTGAAGAATCCCTTTGTATCAAGATCCCAAGAAGTTGCTGTGTCAGACAGGATGTAGATGAATGGTTCAGAGAACCGACAAGTTGTTAAATTAGACACATATGCAACACTTGGGTATCTTTATTGAGGAAACGTTTCGCCAGTATATAAGCAACTTCTATTTGCCTTATGTTGTATTTTCTTCAAGATTGATGGACTGAACACATCGACTCCAGGCCGAGGGACTGATTACCTCAAACTCCTCCTTTTATTACTACTTTCTTCTTTGTATTGACTGATGAAGCCACTGTGTGGCGAAACGTTTCTCAATAAAGATACCCAAGTGTTGCATATGTGTCTAATTTAACAACTTGTCGGTTCTCTGAACCATTCATCTACATCCTGTCTGACACAGCAACTTCTTGGGATCTTGATACAAAGGGATTCTTCAACATTTGTCCAAACCTTTGGACAAGGACTTACTTCGACTAGTGGATGATACCACTATGACCTGCCTCCTCCTGCTTCATCTCACCTGTCTACAGTATATAAGCAACTTCTATTTGCCTTATATTGTATTTTCTTCAAGATTGATGGACTGAACACATCGATTCCAGGCCGAGGGACTGATTACCTCAAACTCCTCCTTTTATTACTACTTTCTTCTTTGTATTGGACTGATGAAGCCACTGTGTGGCGTTCCGACACCTGAATAAGAAATGGTTCAAGACCCTGTACACCGTGTACGTCAGGCCCATACTGGAGTATGCAGCACCAGTCTGGAACCCACACCTGGTCAAGCACGTCAAGAAATTAGAGAAAGTGCAAAGGTTTGCAACAAGACTAGTTCCGGAGCTAAGGGGCATGTCCTACGAGGAGAGGTTAAGGGAAATCGACCTGACGACACTGGAGGACAGGAGGAATAGGGGACACATGATAACGACATAAAATACTGAGAAGAATTGAAAGGTGGATAGGGACAGGATGTTTCAGAGATGTGACACAGCAACAAGGGGTCACAATTGGAAGTTGAAGACTCAGATGAGTCACAGGGATGTTAGGAAGTATTTCTTCAGTCACAGAGTTGTCAGGAAGTGGAACAGTCTGGAGTGATGTAGTGGAGGCAGGATCCATACTTAGCTTTAAGAAGAGGTATGATAAAGCTCAAGGATCAGGAAGAGTGGACCTAGTGGAGACTAGTGAAGAGGCGGGGCCAGGAGCTATGAATCGACCCCTGCAGTCACAAATAGGTCAGTACAAATAGGGGAGAGAGGGAATAAATAGGGTTATGAAGGAAATAGGCTGAAAAAATTCCAGGAGGCCTAGTGATGAAGCTGACCCCGGGGGCGGTGACCCTCAGCACAACCTCGAGGACAACCTCCAGGTAGGTAGACCAGGAGGTTGTCTTCCTCACTCTTCCCCTCTTCCTCTTCCCTCCCCTCTTCCTCTCTCCTCCCCTCTTCTTCTCTCCTCTTCCTCTTCTTCTCCCCTCAATATGGACACAAGTTTTATATATCTTTATTTTGGTGAGGTGCCAAGGGCAGGTTGTATTGCTGGGGGAGATGGGAGGGGGAGTGAAGAAAAGGGAAAAGGGGATGAGGGGAGGGAGAAGGGAAAGAGGAAGAGGAGAGAAAATGAAGTAAAGATGGCCAGGGAAGGAGAGGTATAATTAATACAGGAATTTGCATATATCAGAGAAGTTAGAGAAAGAGAGTAGTAGTAGTAGAGGTCAATACAGGTCAACTGAAGCCAACATAGAAATGACCAACAGAGATCAACAAATCAACAGAGAAAAAGCAGACCAACAGACTAACAGAGGCCAACAGCAACAGAGGCCAACAGACCAACAACAGAGGCCAACAGACAAACAACAGAGGCCAACAGACCAATAACAGAGGCCAACAGACCAACTACAGAGGCCAACAGACCAACAACAGAGGCCAACAGACCAACAACAGAGGCCAACAGACCAACTACAGAGGCCAACAGAGGACATCACTCTAGGTTTGATAAAATTATAGTGATAAAAATAGTCAGTAATTGTCATTGTTGTTAGTAACTCAATTTTACTAGAAACAACAAGAAAAATAACGGTATGTGATTGTCTTTGATTCCTGGCCAGAGTGAAGCCTGGGTGATGGGTGCAGCCTGGGTGATGGGTGCAGCCTGGGTGATGGGTGCAGCCTGGGTGATGGGTGCAGCCTGGGTGATGGGTGCAGCCTGGGTGATGGGTGAAGCCTGGGTGATGGGTGCAGCCTGGGTGATGGGTGAAGCCTGGGTGATGGGTGAAGCCTGGGTGATGGGTGAAGCCTGGGTGATGGGTGAAGCCTGGGTGATGGGTGCAGCCTGGGTGATGGGTGAAGCCTGGGTGATGGGTGAAGCCTGGGTGATGGGTGAAGCCTGGGATGTGATGGAGGTGAAGCCTGGGTGATGGGTGAAGCCTGGGTGATGGGTGAAGCCTGGGTGATGGGTGAAGCCTGGGTGATGGGAGCCTGGGTGATGGTGCAGCCTGGGTGATGGGTGCAGCCTGGGTGATGGGTGCAGCCTGGGTGATGGGTGCAGCCTGGGTGATGGGTGCAGCCTGGGTGATGTGCGGTGATGGTGAGCCTGGGTGATGGGTGAAGCCTGGGGTGATGGGGTGAAGCCTGGGTGATGGGAGTGGAAGCCTGGGTGATGGGTGAAGCCTGGGTGATGGGTGAAGCCTGGGTGATGGGAAGCCTGGGTGATGGGTGAAGCCTGGGTGATGGGTGCAGCCTGGGTGATGGTGCAGCCTGGGTGATGGGTGAAGCCTGGGTGATGGGTGAAGCCTGGGTGATGGGTGAAGCCTGGGTGATGGGTGAAGCCTGGGTGATGGGTGAAGCCTGGGTGATGGGTGAAGCCTGGGTGATGGGTGAAGCCTGGGTGATGGGTGAAGCCTGGGTGATGGGTGAAGCCTGATGGGTGAAGCTGTGGGTGAAGCCTGGGTGATGGGTGAAGCCTGGGTGATGGGTGAAGCCTGGGTGATTGGGTGAAGCCTGGGTGATGGGTGAGCCTGGGTGATGGGTGCAGCCTGGGTGATGGGTGAAGCCTGGGTGATGGTAAGCCTGGGGATGGGTGAGCCTGGGTGATGGGTGAGCCTGGTGATGGGTGAAGCCTGGGTGATGGGTGAGCCGGTGATGGGTGATGTGAGCCTGGGTGATGGGTGCAGCCTTGTGGTGATGGGTGAAGCCTGGGTGATGGGTGAAGCCTGGGTGATGGGTGAAGCCTGGGTGATGGGTGCAGCCTGGGTGATGGGTGAAGCCTGGGTGATGGGTGAAGCCTGGGTGATGGGTGAAGCCTGGGTGATGGGTGAGCCTGGGTGGGGGAGCCTGGGTGATGGGTGAAGCCTGGGTGTGGGAGCTGGGTGATGGGCAGCCTGGGTGATGGGTGAAGCCTGGGTGATGGGTGCAGCCTGGGTGATGGGTGAAGCCTGGGTGATGGGGGCCTGGTGATGGGTGCACCTGGGTGATGGGTGAAGCCTGGGTGATGGTGCAGCCTGGGTGATGGGGCAGCCTGGGTGATGGGTGAAGCCTGGGTGATGGAGTGAAGCCGTGATGGTGGCCGGGTGATGGGTGAAGCCTGGGTGATGGGTGAAGCCTGGGTGATGGGTGAAGCCTGGGTGATGGGTGAAGCCTGGGTGATGGGTGAAGCCTGGGTGATGGGTGAAGACAGTACAGTGATGGATGTAGTACGTCATTCAACATTTAGCCGTGAACACATCCAACACACGACATAAACAATGATATAATTAACAAACACTAACACACAACATTAACACACACCACAAACAAATACTATCATCATGCCTAGTTAAGATAACCAACATTATCTAGCGACTCTCTAAACTGCCGATGACAAAAGCCTTTCCCTAAAACTTGCCCGAGGTCCTCGCAGGCACCTCGATAATTATAAAAACCATGTCGAAGGTGGAAAGGCCTAAGCCATGGACAAATAGACAGTGACAGATTTGTCACATGCTACACAGAGGGTAAGACATGAGCATCTGTTAACATGTGACTATGAGCGAAATGTGCGAGCCCCATTCTCAGTCGACGGAGATTCATCTGAAGGTGAAGATTCCTGTTGGAGAAAGAGGAAATGCCGGGGTCCCGCTGAACTTTATGTAACTTGCTGCTAGTCTGTAGGGCCCACCAGGTTCACTGCTTCTTAAGGACATGTCTGTGGATGTGGTCCATCATGTCACTAAGGCAATACAAGTGTACTATAGAGTGAGTCCTACAGCAGCCTTTGCTTCGCCATCTGCCCGTTCATTTCCAGGGGCACCAACATGGCTCAGGCACCAACATGGCTCAGGCACCAACATGGCTCAGGCACCAACATGGTCCAGGCACCAACATGGCCCAGGTATCAACATGGCCCAGGCACCAACATGGCCCAGACACCAACATGGCCCAGGCACCAACATGGCCCAGGCACCAACGTGGCCCAGACACCAACATGGCCCAGGCACCAACATGGCCCAGGCACCAACATGGCCCAGGTACCAACATGGCCCAGGTACCAACATGGCCCAGGTACCAAGAGCTCCACACGGATATTCGTTACCACAACCTTATGTATTTATAACAGTGACACTACGTACGTTACTGCCCTGCCGTCACCACCACAACGTAAGCCAACGTTTGTATCGCAACCACGTAACTCCGTCTGACACAACCTCGACTTCCTTAAACACCTCACTAATATTATACACAACCACGACACCTTAAACATAGCCGTGACCACCTAAATCCAACACGCCTCCCTTGAAAACAAAACCGTCCAGGTATGCCTCCAGATATACCCCCAGGTATACCACCAGGTATCCCCTGATGACAACCCTCCTAGACATAAACCAAATTAATTTTTGTTCAGTTCTCGTCCGGCTGAGCTAAAATACTGATAAAGTGACGTGTTGAAATGTGAGGAAATAATGTAGGGTGCATGTGGGAGCTTGTGTGAGGGAGAGGGAGTGTTGGAGAAAGGGAGAGGTAGGGAGGGAGAGTGTTGGAGGTAGGGAGGGTGTTGGAGGGAGGAAGAGCTTAAAGGGAGACACACTGCCCTCCAGTAAATTCTCAAAGGCATGCTAGGTAGGTAGGTCTAACTCACACCCACGCATTATTTAAAGCCACCAAAGGTTCTCTCCCCAGCTGCGCTACTTACAAGGTTCTTCCACTCATCTACAACTCTACTGCTAAGCCTAAAATTCTCCTACAACCTTTCTAAGTCTAAATTGTCCAACTTGAGTCAATTAATTTTCTCAGTTACCTATGTACCTATGTTACCCATTATGTACCTCTGTAATCTTTTGACTACCACCCACACCATGGGTATGGTGTGACTACCACCCACACCATGGGTATGGTGTGACTACCACCCACACCATGGGTATGGTGTGACTACCACCCACACCATTGGTATGGTGTGACTACCACCCACACCATGGGTATGGTGTGACTACCACCCACACCATGGGTATGGTGTGACTACCACCCACACCATGGGTATGGTGTGACTACCACCCACACCATGGGTATGGTGTGACTACCACCCACACCATGGGTATGGTGTGACTACCACCCACACCATGGGTATGGTGTGACTACCACCCACACCATGGGTATGGTGTGACTACCACCCACACCATGGGTATGGTGTGACTACCACCCACACCATGGGTATGGTGTGACTACCACCCACACCATGGGTATGGTGTGACTACCACCCACACCATGGGTATGGTGTGACTACCACCCACACCATGGGTATGGTGTGACTACCACCCACACCATGGGTATGGTGTGACTACCACCCACACCATGGGTATGGTGTGACTACCACCCACACCATGGGTATGGTGTGACTACCACCCACACCATGGGTATGGTGTGACTACCACCCACACCATGGGTATGGTGTGACTACCACCCACACCATGGGTATGGTGACTACCACCCACACCATGGGTATGGTGTGACTACCACCACACCATGGGTATGGTGTGACTACCACCACACCATGGGTATGGTGTGACTACCACCACACACCATGGGTATGGTGTGACTACCCACACACCATGGGTATGGTGTGACTACCACACACCATGGGTATGGTGTGACTACCACACACCATGGGTATGGTGTGACTACCACCACACACCATGGGTATGTGTGACTACCACACACCCATGGGTATGGTGTGACTACCACACACCATGGGTACTGGTGTGACTACCACACACCATGGGTATGGTGTGACTACCACACACCATGGGTATGGTGTGACTACCACACACCATGGGCATGGTGTGACTACCACACACCATGGGTATGGTGTGACTACCACACACCATGGGTATGGTGTGACTACCACACACCATGGGTATGGTGTGACTACCACACACCATGGGTATGGTGTGACTACCACACACCATGGGTATGGTGTGACTACCACACACCATGGGTATGGTGTGACTACCACACACCATGGGTATGGTGTGACTACCACACACCATGGGTATGGTGTGACTACCACACACCATGGGTATGGTGTGACTACCACACACCATGGGTATGGTGTGACTACCACACACCATGGGTATGGTGTGACTACCACACACCATGGGTATGGTGTGACTACCACACACCATGGGTATGGTGTGACTACCACACACCATGGGTATGGTGTGACTACCACACACCATGGGTATGGTGTGACTACCACACACCATGGGTATGGTGTGACTACCACACACCATGGGTATGGTGTGACTACCACACACCATGGGTATGGTGTGACTACCACACACCATGGGTACGGTGTGACTACCACACACCATGGGTACGGTGTGACTACCACACACCATGGGTATGGTGTGACTACCACACACCATAGTTATGGTGTGACTACCACACACCATGGGTATGGTGTGACTACCACACACCATGGGTATGGTGTGACTACCACACACCATGGGTATGGTGTGACTACCACACACCATGGGTATGGTGTGACTACCACACACCATGGGTATGGTGTGACTACCACACACCATGGGTATGGTGTGACTACCACAGACCATGGGTATGGTGTGACTACCACACACCATGGGTATGGTGTGACTACCACACACCATGGGTATGGTGTGACTACCACACACCATGGGTATGGTGTGACTACCACACACCATGGGTATGGTGTGACTACCACACACCATGGGTATGGTGTGACTACCACACACCATGGGTATGGTGTGACTACCACAGACCATGGGTATGGTGTGACTACCACACACCATGGGTATGGTGTGACTACCACACACCATGGGTATGGTGTGACTACCACACACCATGGGTATGGTGTGACTACCACACACCATGGGTACGGTGTGACTACCACACACCATGGGTATGGTGTGACTACCACACACCATGGGTATGGTGTGACTACCACACACCATGGGTATGGTGTGACTACCACACTCCATGGGTATGGTGTGACTACCACAGACCATGGGTATGGTGTGACTACCACACACCATGGGTATGGTGTGACTACCACACACCATGGGTATGGTGTGACTACCACACACCATGGGTATGGTGTGACTACCACACACCATGGGTATGGTGTGACTACCACACACCATGGGTATGGTGTGACTACCACACCATGGGTACGGTGTGACTACCACACACCATGGGTATGGTGTGACTACCACACACCATGGGTATGGTGTGACTACCACACACCATGGGTATGGTGTGCATAATAAAGATGTTAAACCGAACTTGCTCTCAGTGGCTGTTAGTGCCACTGTTTCTCACTCTCAGTGGCTGTCAGTGCCATTGTTTCTCGCTGTCAGTGGCTGTCAGTGCCACTGTTTCTAGCTCTCAGTGGCTGTCAGTGCCACAGTTCCTCGCTCTCAGTGGCTGTCAGTGCCATTGTTCCTCGCGCTCAGTGGCTGTCAGTGCCACTGTTCCTCGCTCTCAGTGGCTGTCAGTGCCACTGTTCCTCGCTCTCAGTGGCTGTCAGTGCCACTGTTCCTCGCGCTCATTGGCTGTCAGTGCCACTGTTCCTCGCTCTCAGTGGCTGTCAGTGCCACTGTTCCTCGCTCTCAGTGGCTGTCAGTGCCACTGTTCCTCGCGCTCAGTGGCTGTCAGTGCCACTGTTCCTCGCGCTCAGTGGCTGTCAGTGCCACTGTTCCTCGCTATCAGTGGCTGTCAGTGCCACTGTTCCTCGCTCTCAGTGGCTGTCAGTGCCACTGTTCCTCTTACCACTGCATATATTACCATTTATTTTACATTTTTTCTTCGGATGTTTATAGACAGTGGAACACCAGTTACCTGCACTACGAACCTCACACTCAAAGAAAAGGTCAAGTTAGACAATTTTGAGGGTGGGTTGCACACACTGCTGATGTCAACACACTGCTGATGTCAACACACTGCTGATGTCAACACACTGCTGATGTCAACACACGGCTGATGTCAACACACGGCTGATGTCAACACACGGCTGATGTCAACACACTGCTGATGTCAACACACTGCTGGAGGTTCATAAGACATGTGCAACAGTTAGGTATCTTTATTCCAAACGTTTCGCCTACACAGTAGGCTTCTTCAGTCAAGTACAGAAGAGTCAGCAGAAGTAGCAGAGATGTGAAGACGATGTCATCAGTCCATCAACCTTGAAGACGTAGGTTTGAGGTGGTCAGTCCCTCAGCCTGGAGAAGAGCTTATCAAACTGTCGGTACTGTATGCCATTTTCACATTCAAACTGCTGGAGACACACACCACGAACACATTTTTCAATATTGTGTTTCTTGGGCACAGCCTTGATTGTTTTCATAATTAACCTTCGGTTCAAGGCTGCCTTAGTCTCCTCCTGGAAAAACTGTAGGCTTCCACTCTCCATTTTTTCCCACCAGATTACCCGAACACTCACCCATATTTTTTGGCGACCTATTTTTTTTAAGTTTAGCTGCGAGATTAAGTATTTTTGTCTGGTGGTAGTTCCAGCAGCAAAGATATCCTCGTGGTGTCCTCTCCTCACTTTCTACTTTGATTATATAATAATATATATATATATATATATATATATATATATATATATATATATATATATAGGTAAAAATTGGTCAATTAGCAAGAACTCGTTTAAAATTAAGTTCTTTCTAAAAAATTCTCTTATACGTTTAAAGATATATTTTTTTCATTTATGTTAATGTAAAAAATAATAATTTTGTACCAAAAGAACCTTAGAAAACTTACCTAACCTTATTATAAAAAGCGAAATTTAATTTAGCCTAATCCAAGTAAACATATTTTAGATAACTTTACAATAATTTAATAATAAACAAACACAATGAAATATATTCTTTTGTTAGGTTCAGAATGATTTTTGCGAAATTATTGCATACACAAATTTTCGCTTGCCTTATTCGGCAAGCATAGCGTTACTATTTAAGCCAAAATCGCAAGTTTTACCTATATGGTACGATATATATATATATATATATATATATATATATATATATATATATATATATATATATATATATATATATATATATATATATATATATATATATATACAAAACAACCACGGGGAGTGGTTGTTTTGTATCCTGTATCGCTTGGTTTGCGATATTTGCATTGAGTACTCACCTATTTGTGGTTGCTGGGGTCGATCCATAGCTCCTCGTCTTAAAACTATGTATGGTTCCTGCCTCCACTACGTCACTTTTTAGGTTATTCCACTGGGTGTGTGTACTCACCTCGTTGTGGTTGCAGGGGTCGAGTCACAGCTCCTGGCCCCGCCTCTTCACTGGCCGCTGCGTGTGTGTACTCACCTAATTGTGGTTACAGGGGTCGAGACTTAGCTCCTGGCCTCCTGGTGTGTGTGTGTGTACTCACCTAGTTGTGGTTGGAGGGGTCGAGTCGCAGCTCCTGGCCTGTGTGTAAATTGATTGACGGAGTGATTGTTAGGGTTGACTTTAAGACTGGTCCTCCAGTATCATGGGAGACTCTCCCTCTCATCCCAAGATTATGCAAAGTGCTGTTTTTAAATGCATACAGAATACTCGGTTCAATCTCGCTATTTTACGTGTGTGAGATTACCTATTTGCTCATGTATACCTTTTTTTTTAAATTCTGTTTCTTCTTGCCTTCCACTGGTATTGAATCATTGCATAAAAATTATGTAAAGACTGATGGAACAGATATAGAATAAATCTCTGTTGAATTTCTTCTTTTTTAGGAACTATCTTGTATGGGCCAGTAGGCCTTCTGCAGTGTTCCTCCATTATGTTCTTACTGGACTGATGAAGTCACTGTGGCGAAACGTTTCTACAATAAAGATACCAAAGTGTTGCACATGTGTCTGATTTATCAACTTGTCGGTTCTTTGAACAATTGATCTACAGAATTTCTAAGACATGAGGTGATGTTTGGAGTGTTGTAGGGACCCCCGCGCTCAACAAGGACCCGCGCTCAACAAGGACCCGCGCTCAACAAGGACCCGCGCTCAACAAGGACCCACCAGACACTGCTTCCACGAGAAAGCGTTGAGATTACAAGAAACCAAATTTCAGTAATCCCAGGAGATTTTAATTTCATCCAGACTGACTACAAATCTTTGACTGGGAATCTTAAAGGTCCGACGACCTCCTGAAGCTTGTCCAGTTTTTTTACTAAACCAAGTAAAAGTATTATTATTATTATTGAAGTGTTAAAGGAGCAAGGGGTGGGACAGCGCAGGAGAGGTAATATAGTGTTTGACATGGTCCTGGCAAACATGGAGACCCTCGTGAACAATTTAATTTAGAGATCATAGAAGAGCTTGGCGCAAGTGATCATCAATCTATGACTTTAAATATTTTTTTTTTATATTTTATTTAAAAACATTAGGAATAAATATACAATAAACAAAAGCGCCAACAGGCATACAACGTAACAGAGCAGTTATGTAATATATAATCAAAACGTAAACAAAGAACCAGTCATCACATAATAGAAACCTGTACCATATACAATTAAACCTTATTCACCCATATACATCGAAGTTATAAAGGTACATTATATACACTGGAAAACAAGTCTTGCATGTAATATATACAGTTGTTAAGATGCATAATATATATGAACACCTCTTATGTCCTATCTATATGAAACAAGACTGTACATAAAAACCATTATCATAACACCATAAGCATAACGCTCACATTGGGCCACACAACCCCGCCTGTTACCATATAATTTTAATCCTACAATTATATACTGTATATTTTTAATCCTACAATTATATACTGTATATTTTTAATCCTACAATTATATTCTGTATATCACAACAACACTGAAAACAACCATCTACATAATGTATGTACACAATAAATTAATGTCTTGCCTTCACGGCATTACAATGGAACCATCCACATATAGACTCTATTATTATTACATTACATTGACTTGGTATCCCTGGATACCACCGCTATCCCTCCCACACCCCACCCCACCCTTCCCCCCACCCTCACCTCACATAACAGGGTATAGAACAGACTTTATATATACATAACTATTTTCTATCACCTCATGCAACAGGCTAAATATACTTGCTCCAAAACATCATGGATCTATGTACCACATTACTATCTGCTTTTTAATCTACAGATTTCCACACCAAAACTATTTTATCGCTGAACACAACATCTCTGGTAATTATAGCTATGGCATTCACCTTGCTCATGACTTTCGTACATCTAACACAAAATAAAGTTAATCAACCCTTATCCACATACACGTGCAGTATCTTCTGCATTGCCTCTAGGTAAGCCCCCTTTAATTCACCCCTTTGAATATATGAACAAAAATGAATAAAGCATGATAAAGAAAATGATACCCCTACCCAGTCACCCCCGTCTCCCCCACCCCTCTTTCATTCTTTATCTACCCACCTCTATGCACCACACCCTCCACAAAAACGTCACGCGTCCCCCGTGACATACATCGCTTGAGTCACCCGTCACCTCACCACCCCACCCTCCCCCCACGTTTCTAACCATCTACTTTAAATATTACATAGAAATATGATAGTTTTGGCTCGGCAGAATACAATGAAGCGAGGGAACACGTGGCTAGCTTAGGATCTTTCAACTTGACCAATGGTTAACTCGGTACACATCTTACAAATACTAACGAAGAGAACTGCCGGTATGATGGTTTCAAAAACATTGTATGTGATACCTGTGATGAATAAGACGATGGTAATAATTCAGCGAGGCTTGTGATCGAGTCCCACACACAAGACTGCTGAAGATTAAGATACGTGTACAACAGTTAGGCATCTTTATTGATGAAACGTTTCGCCTACACAGTAGGCTTCTTCAGTCAAATACAAAGGCAGCAGCTGTAGTGAAATAAAGATGTAATCAGTCCATCAACCTTGGAGAAAAAGTATTTGAGGTGGTCAGTCCCTCAGCCTGGAGAGAAAAGTTCAGCTCTTTGGTGCTGAACTTTTCTCCAGGCTGAGGGCCGAAACGTCGTCATATTTGTGTAATGTCTGGATATTTCAAAAAGAAAAACTCGAAAGAATGGATTAAAGTTAGATAAATTGAGACTTATAAAGGAAGAGAATAATCAGCCAGACAGGGTGATCGAAGCTAGCACCTGACGTAGGCTTCAAGAACATCATACACAAGTATATGTGACAAGGGTTAGTTTGAGAAGGACCTGCCTAGTGTGTGTGTGTGTGTACTCACCTAGGTGTGGTTGCAGGGGTCGAGTCACAGCTCCTGGCCCCGCCTCTTCACTGGCCGCTACTCGGTCACTACCCGCTCCATGAGCTTTATCATACCTCTCCTTAAAGCTATGTATGGATCCTGCCTCCACTACATCACTTCCCAGACTATTCCACTTCCTGACAACTCTATGACTGAAGAAATACTTCCTAACATCCCTGTGGTTCATCTGAGTCTTCAACTTCCAACTGTGACCCCTTGTTGCTGTCCCACCTCTGGAACATTCTGTCTCTGTCCACCTTGTCGATTCCTCTCAGTATTTTATATGTCGTTATCATATCCCCTCTATCTCTCCTGTGTGTGTGTGTTTACTTATGTCATATATATGTCTGCACATATTATATATATTCATATTGTTTTTCAAGTGAATTTTAAGCTCACTTTTTTTTCTTACCAGTTCTGAGGTTAATATATTCAACTTGACGTGTAAGTGGCTCAAAGGCTTGCAAACCTACCATGCAACAATGTGCACCAAACCTGCAACAACAAAGCATCTCTGTAACACACACACACACACACACACACACACACACACACACACACACACACACACACACACACACACACACACACACACGGAGAGACCAACAGAATTGGATCTAACAACATTGGAGGACAAAAGAACCAGGGAAAGCATGATATACAAAATACTCAAAAGGATTTAATAGGCTAGACAGGGACAGGCTGTTTGACAGCCAAGAAACAGGTACTCTGGGAAACAGGTGACAGTGAAAGACAGGTGGGCCAGAGGGATGTCCGGAAGTATTTATTAAGTTTGAGGGTGGTCAGGAACTTAAAGAAACTGGACAAAGAAATGCAGGAGGCAAATTCCATACATAGTCGTCATTTCTCTTCAGAATCCGGCCAACGGTTGACTTTTCTAGGCTTAAATTTTCAGCGCTGTCTGATACTGAGTCCCTCAGCCTGGAATAATGTGTTCAGTCTTGAAGACTGGTGAACCGAACACATCGATTCCAGGCTGAGGGACTGATTACCTCAAGCTCCTCCCCTCTTTACACGTTCTTCTTTGTATAGGACTGATGAAGCCACTGTGTGGCGAAACGTTTCCAGAATAAAGATTCCCAAATGTTGCATAAGTGTCTCGTTCTTCCACTTGTCGGTTTTCTAAACTATTTATCACATCTTGAGCAGAACCGAAACGTTTTCTAATACATACACATTACCTACACATGGACATACTCGTATGTCCTAGTGTTTGCTTACGTGTCTTTCTAAACACATACATAAACACGTATATGTATACAGTTGTACATACACACAGCTACAAGCGAGACAGTGCAGTAATTATAACAAGGCTCGCCTGGCTGACTCCTCTACTCATGTAAGTTAACCTACTCGTTCTTGTTTTGGGTAATTATGAGTGGAACAAGCAGAAGATAAGTGTTACAGTGCGTCCTGGGCGTGTTACTGTGTGTCCTGGGCGTGTTACTGTGTGTCCTGGGCGTGTTACTGTGTGTCCTGGGCGTGTTACTGTGTGTCCTGGGCGTGTTACTGTGTGTCCTGGGCGTGTTACTGTGTCATGGGTGTGTTACTGTGTGTCCTGGGTGTGTTACTGTGTGTCCTGGGTGTGTTACTGTGTGTCCTGGGTGTGTTACTGTGTGTCCTGGGTGTGTTACTGTGTGTCCTGGGTGTGTTACTGTGTGTCCTGGGTGTGTTACTGTGTCCTGGGTGTGTTACTGTGTGTCCTCTCTCAAGGTTACCACTCTCACCACCAGAGGCGCTCAACTCCACTACTGTTATACCACTAGTACTCTACATGAAGGGCAGATTATTTTACCATTAGTACTCTACATGAAGGGAAGATTATTTTACCAAAGTTGTGCTCTCTCCCCCTAGTATTATGACCGCTTTGGTTTCCAGCCATTGTGTGGCGAAACGTTTCCACAATAGTGTTGCACATGTGTCTAATTTATCAACTGAAGGATGTGTTACGTTGGTCAAGGCACAGACCACACTATGGAACACATACGAAAAACTAGCACACCTGCAACTAAACATGCGTGCAACACTGTTGCAAACATGAAACCGCACGATGCTTTTCTGCACAAAATTGAACACTAAAGCATTTAAGAAAATGTTGTAATTTGACAACGGTAATGGAACGCTGACAGAGGAATTAATACGTGACTTACGATACTCGTTCAAACACGTGTTCTGGTGACTGGGAACACAACACTTCAATATTTCTTCTCTCAATCTTTCCAGAGATTACTGAAAAACACTTTAAATTGCTCACTACGAAGTTGCAAATCAACACTGGCGGTGTGACATCGTGAAGCAGCTTCGAGCATGACTGGGATGACGTCGTGAGGTGGCGTTGGGTGTGCCGTTTTGGGGTGATGTCGAGGTGATGTCATAGAAGCAGACAACAGCAAACTGACGCCGACATTAACTAGACATCTCAGTGAAGGTGAGATGTGCAGGCGGGGGGTGAGAGTACGGGATGTCCCCGCGGCCTGCTAGACGCACAAACGTTCGGGGTTTACACACCACAGCACAAAATCCCCCTCACCTAGGTGCTTCCCCCGGCTTGGACATCTACATACTTTACCTTTGATATACCTTTAATGAGTTTCAAGAGTCTTTCTACTCTCAGAGTCCAGCCATAGGCCAGGCTCGTATGGTGCTAGGCCTGGTTAACCATGGCTTGGTGATTTACATGGCTTGGAGATGCGTATGGCTTCGGGTGGCTTGGGTACTCTAATACACGGCTCTGGCCAGAAATTCACGAAGACGGCATAGAAGGAGTGGGTAGTGGTAATGTTGAAGGAAGATGTGAGTGCTGGGCACTGCAGGTGAGTGTGGGGCACTGCAGGTGAGTGTGGGGCCTCTCCACCCACCCATGTGGAACCCAAGGTGAAACTAAACCACCGTGGACGAAAAACACCACTAAACTCACCTCTGCCATGCTGAAATTGGCAGTTATGAGCTGTAGAGCTGAAGAGGCAGGGCACAGGTGACGCTGAACACGTGACTAATAACAGCATGGGATGCTGCGAAAATTTTCCGAGGAAATTAAGCAGGTTTGGACATAAATTCTGGATGTACCTGTGTCTGGAAGCTGAGGGTTGTAGACACGACATCAGGATAACTTTGTATACGGATGCTGCTTGTATGGGGCGATGAGCATGTGACTTCCATCTTCCTTTCTCTCTCTCTCTCTCTCTCTCTCTCTCTCTCTCTCTCTCTCTCTCTCTCTCTCTCTCTCTGAGTATAACATAAGTACTGAAAACATCGATATCGCAGACTATGTTTTGATAGGGTGTTACCGCTGTCACCAGATATATTGATTTATTGATTGTAATATCTGGTGGGGAAATGATAGTTCTTCAGAGGCGAGCTTAAAGTTTATTGGTATAAACGTTCAAGACAGTGTGTTGGACGCTAACCCTGCCAGGCAGAGGCCTGACGAGATAGTTCTGCGGTTGTCTGGAGTGTGAGTGAGAACTAACCAGGGTCTCGTGGAGTGAGCGCCATCGCTAGCGCACTCAGCTCACACACTGAGGTCCGGAGTTCGAATCTCCTCTGGCACGGCTGGAAAACATTACGGACGTGTTTCCATATGACTCCTGCTGTCCCTGTCCCTGTTCACCCATCAGTAAAATGGGTACCTGGGTGTTAGTCGACTGGTGTGGGTCGCATCCTGGGACAAAACTGACCTAATTTGCGGGAAATGCTCAGCATAACAAGCGGCTTTCTTTATAGTAGTATGTCATTGATGTCAGCTAGGCCTGTATACCTTGTACATGTACTTGTAGTAAATAAATATATTATTATTATTATTATTATTATAATTAGGCCCACCCCAGATGGCAGAACTAGGCCTAGCGGCCAAGGCGAAAAACAAAAATCGACAGCTGTTACCTTTCGTCTTTCTATCCTCTAGTGTCTGCGCTGTATGACCCTTGTAGGTTTAGCTCTTCTTTTTTATTATAATAATAATAATATGCTCTAGTGTCGTCAGGTTTAGTTCCTCTAGCCTCTCCTCATAGTTCATAACCTTCAGCTCTGGAACTAATTTCATTGTAAACCTTTGCAGTTTTACCAGTTTATATACTTTACCAGATGTGGGTTTCATACTGGCGCTGCATACTCCAAGATGAGCCTGACATATGCTGTGTATAAGGTCATGAATGATCCCTTGTTAATGTTCCCGAAAATCACTCTTAAATGTACCAGTCTGGTGTTTGTTGCAGCGGTCATATGGTTGACGTGTGCCTCAGGGGACATGTTCGTAACTATGCTTACCCCGAGGTCCTCTTCCAAGGAGGTTTGTAGCTTTTGTCCCCCAGGCCAGTACTCTCTTTCCGGTCTTCTTTGCTCCTCTTGGGGTTAAATTCTGAGAGCCGCTTGTCATAGAGCGTCCTGAGAGAAGCCATGTAAATCGTTCAAAGCTATCCCCTTCTTCCTTGGATTAAACCTAATTACCACCCGTGGCTTTCTATGACCTACGGGTTTAGTGCTTCTCCATGACATGTGATAATATAATGAGACAGCTAATGAGTGCGTTAATAAGTGCGTTAATGAGTGTGTTAATGAGTAAGATAATATGGGAAGCGTGTATAATGAAGGTGCATGGTGGATGACACTGGTGGATGAGTGAACATCCAGCAGCAACACACAGTAGTAACACTGGTGGATGAGTGAACATCCAGCAACAACACACAGTGGTAACACTGGTGGATGACTGTGCATCCAGCAACAACACACAGTGGTAACACTGGTGGATGACTGTACATCCAGCAACAACACACAGTGGTAACACTGGTGGATGACTGTACATCCAGCAACAATACACAGTGGTAACACTGGTGGATGACTGTACATCCAGCAACAACACACAGTGGTAACACTGGTGGATGACTGTACATCCAGCAACAACACACAGTGGTAACACTGGTGGATGACTGTACATCCAGCAACAACACACAGTGCTAACACTGGTGGATGACTGTACATCCAGCAACAACACACAGTGGTAACACTGGTGGATGACTGTACATCCAGCAACAACACACAGTGGTAACACTGGTGGATGACTGTACATCCAGCAACAACACACAGTGGTAACACTGGTGGATGACTGTACATCCAGCAACAACACACAGTGGTAACACTGGTGGATGAGTGAACATCCAGCAACAACATACAGTGGTAACACTGGTGGATGACTGTACATCCAGCAACAACACACAGTGCTAACACTGGTGGATGACTGTACATCCAGCAACAACACACAGTGGTAACACTGGTGGATGACTGTACATCCAGCAACAACACACAGTGCTAACACTGGTGGATGACTGTACATCCAGCAACAACACACAGTGCTAACACTGGTGGATGACTTACATCCAGCAACAACACAGTGCTAACACTGGTGGATGACTGTACATCCAGCAACAACACACAGTGGTAACACTGGTGGATGACTGTACATCCAGCAACAACACACAGTGGTAACACTGGTGGATGACTGTACATCCAGCAACAACACACAGTGGTAACACTGGTGGATGAGTGAACATCCAGCAAGAACATACAGTGGTAACACTGGTGGATGACTGTGCATCCAGCAACAACACACAGTGGTAACACTGGTGGATGACTGTACATCCAGCAACAACACACAGTGCTAACACTGGTGGATGACTACATCCAGCAACAACACACAGTGCTAACACTGGTGGATAACTGTACATCCAGCAACAACACACAGTGGTAACACTGGTGGATGACTGTACATCCAGCAACAACACACAGTGCTAACACTGGTGGATGACTGTACATCCAGCAACAACACACAGTGGTAACACTAGTGGATGAGTGAACATCCAGCAACAACATACAGTGGTAACACTGGTGGATGACTGTACATCCAGCAACAACACACAGTGCTAACACTGGTGGATGACTGTACATCCAGCAACAACACACAGTGGTAACACTGGTGGATGACTGTACATCCAGAAACAACACACAGTGCTAACACTGGTGGATGACTGTACATCCAGCAACAACACACAGTGCTAACACTGGTGGATGACTGTACATCCAGCAACAACACACAGTAGTAACACTGGTGGATGACTGTACATCCAGCAACAACACACAGTGGTAACACTGGTGGATGACTGTACATCCAGCAACAACACACAGTGCTAACACTGGTGGATGACTGTACATCCAGCAACAACACACAGTGGTAACACTGGTGGATGACTGTACATCCAGCAACAACACACAGTGCTAACATTGGTGGATGACTGTACATCCAGCAACAACACACAGTGGTAACACTAGTGGATGATGAACATCCAGCAACAACTACAGTGGTAACACTGGTGGATGACTGTGCATCCACAACAACACACAGTGCTAACACTGGTGGATGACTGTACATCCAGCAACAACAACAGTGGTAACACTGGTGGATGACTGTACATCCAGCAACAACACAAGTGGTAACACTGGTGGATGACTGTACATCCAGCAACAACACACAGTGGTAACACTGGTGGATGAGTGAACATCCAGCAACAACATACAGTGGTAACACTGGTGGATGACTGTACATCCAGCAACAACACAGTGCTAACACTGGTGGATGACTGTACATCCAGCAACAACACACAGTGGTAACACTGGTGGATGAGTACATCCAGCAACAACATACAGTGGTAACACTGGTGGATGACTGTCATCCAAGCAACACACAGTGGTAACACTGGTGGATGACTGTACATCCAGCAACAACACACAGTGGTAACACTGGTGGATGACTGTACATCCAGCAACAACACACAGTGGTAACACTGGTGGATGACTGTACATCCA
Source organism: Cherax destructor (assembly GCA_009830355.1). Classification (NCBI taxonomy): domain Eukaryota; kingdom Metazoa; phylum Arthropoda; class Malacostraca; order Decapoda; family Parastacidae; genus Cherax; species Cherax destructor. The sequence continues at coordinate 75,074 of WNWK01007223.1, read as the reverse complement.
GCAACAACACACAGTGGTAACACTGGTGGATGAGTGAACATCCAGCAACAACATACAGTGGTAACACTGGTGGATGACTGTACATCCAGCAACAACACACAGTGGTAACACTGGTGGATGAGTGAACATCCAGCAACAACATACAGTGTAACACTGGTGATGACTGTACATCCAGCAACAACACACAGTGGTAACACTGTGGATGATGACATCCACTCACTACACTATCATCCTACCCACCACTCATTACCATTCCCACCCACTCACTACCCATCCTACACCCACCACTACCCATCTACCCACCACTCACTACCATCCTCCCACCCACTCACTACCCATCCTACCACCCACTCACTACCCATCCACCCACCCATCACTACCCATCCTACCACCCACTACACCATCCTACCCACCCGACTACCCATCCTACCCATCCACTCACTACCCATCCTACCCACCCACTCACTACCCATCCTACCCACCCACTCACTACCCATCCTACCCACCCACTCACTACCCATCCTACCCACCCACTCACTACCCATCCTACCCACCCACTCACTACCCATCCTCCCACCCACTCCTACACCATCCTCCCACCCACTCACTACCCATCCTACCCACCCACTCACTACCCATCCTACCCACCTCTACCATCTGCCCACCCACTCCACTCCATCCTACCCACCCACCCACTACCCATCCTCCCACCCACTCACTACCCATCCTCCCACCCACTCACTACCCATCCTACCCACCCTCACTACCCATCCTCCCACCCCTCACCCCATCCTACCCACCCACTACCCATCCTACCCATCCCACTCCTACCATCCCCACCCCTCACTACCCATCCTACCCACCCACTCACTACCCATCCTACCCACCCACTCACTACCCATCCTACCACCCACTCACTACCCATCCTACCCACTACCCATCCTACCCACTCCCTCACTACCCATCCTACCCACTCCCTCACTACCCATCCTACCCACTCCCTCACTACCCATCCTACCCACTCCCTCACTACCCATCCTACCCACTCCCCTCCATCCTACCCATCCTCCACCCATCTACCCTCCCTCCTCCCATCCTACCCACTCCCTCACCCATCCTACCCACCCTCACTACCCATCCTACCCACTCCCTCACTACCCATCCTACCCACTCCCTCACTACCCATCCTACCCACTCCCTCACCGCTTTGGTCAATTAAGTAAATTTTTCAGTGTGAGGTGGAGGATTGTTGGTGGTTAATGTGTCAAGGTAGAGTCTCTCTCTCTCTCTCTCTCTCTCTCTCTCTCTCTCTCTCTCTCTCTCTCTCTCTCTCTCTCTCTCTCTCTCTCTCTCTCTCTCTCTCAAAATATGAATATATGTTTGCTTATGAACACTGGTATACGTTTATGTATATGTGCATTCACCTATTTGTAGTTGAAGGGGGTCGAATCACAGCTCCTGTGTGTGTGTGTTTGTACTCACCTAATTGTACTCACCTAATTGTGGTTGCAGGGGTCGAGACTCAGCTCCTGGCCCCGCCTCTTCACTGTCCGCTACTGGGTCTCTTCTCTCCCTGCTCCATGAGCTTTATCATACCTTGTCTTAAAGCTATGTATGGTTCCTGACTCCACTACATCGTTTCCTAGACTATTCCACTTCCTGACTACTCTATGGCTGAAGAAATGCTTCCTAACATCCCTTTGACTCATCTGAGTCTTCAGCTTTCAGTTGTGTCTCCTTGTTTCTGTGTTCCCTCTCTGGAACATCCTGTCACTGTCTACCTTATCGATTCCCCGCAGTATTTTGTATGTCGTTATCATGTCTCCTCTAACCCTTCTGTCCTCCAGTGTTGTTAATCCTATTTCCCTCAACCTTTCTTCGTAGGGCAGTCCCCTGAGCTGTGGAACTAACCTTGTCGCAAACCTTTGCACTTTCTCTAATTTCTTGACGTGCTTGACCAGGTGTGGGTTCCAGACTGGTGCTGCATACTCTAGTATGGGCCTGACGTACACGGTGTACAGTGTCTTGAACGATTCCTTGTTAAGGTAACGGAACGCTAATCTTAGGTTTGCCAGTCGCCCATATGCTGCCGCAGTTATCTGGTTGATGTGTGTTTCCGGAGACGTGTTTGGTGTTATACTCACCCCAAGGTCTTTCTCCTTTAACGAGGTTTGTAGCCTTTGTCCACCTAGCCTAGTGTGTACTCACTCACCTAGTTGTACTCACCTAGTTGTGTGTGTGTTAGTTACCATTTTGTCCTAGGCACATGTCGATTAGACACTAGGCCTGTTGTATGTATGTATGTGTGTGTGTGTGTGTAAGGAAACACTTCGAAATGTTTCGGCCCCGCCGGGAATTGAACCCGGGCCCTCCGTGCGTGAAGCAAGAGTGCTAGCCACCATGCCATCGGGGCGTGTGGTGTGTGTGTGTGTGTGTGTGTGTGTGTGTGTGTGTGTGTGTGTGTGTGTGTGTGTGTGTGTGTGTGTGTGTGTGTGTGTGTGTGTGTGTGTGTGTGTGTGTGTGTTAATGAGAACCGAAAGTAGATCGACAGGTGATAATGACCTCAATAAATTGCAACAATGACCCTTAACGACGCTGACCACCACTTACTCACAGAGTCAATGTAATTCACTCTTGGACACTCTTGAAACTCTCAGGACGCTCTTGACACTCGCAGGAAGCTCTTGACACTCTCAGGACGCTCTTGACACTCTCAAGACACTCTCTTCACTCTCAGGACACTTCCGACACTCTCAAGACGCTCTTGACACTCTCAAGACACTCCTGACACTCTCAGGACACTCCTGACACTCCTGACACTCTCAGGACACTCCTGACACTCTCAGGACGCTCTTGACATTCTCAAGACACTCCTGACACTCTCAGGACGTTCTTGACACTTTTTGACACTCTAATGACACTTCTGACACTCTCAGAACACTCCCGACACCCTCAGGACGCTCTTGACACTCTCAGAACACTCCTGACACTCTTGACACTCTCAGGATACTCTTAACACTCTCAGGACACTCCCGACACTCTCAGAACGCTCTTAACACTCTCAGAACACTCCTGACACTCCAAGGACACTCTTAACACTCTCAGGACACTCCTGACACTCTCAGGATCCTCTTAACACACTCAGAACACTCCTGACACTCCATGGACACTCTTAACACTCTCAGGACACTCCTGTCACTCTCAAGACACTCCTGACACTCTCAGGATCCTCTTAACACACTCAGGACACTCCTGACACTCTCAGGATCCTCTTAACACACTCAGGACACTCCTGACTCTCTCAGGACACTCCTGACACACTCAAGACGCTGTTAACACTCTCAGGACACTCCTGACACTCTTAACACTCTCAGGACACTCCTGACATTCTCACGACACTCCTGATACTCTCAGGACACTCCTGACACTCTCAAGACACTCTTGACACTCTCAGGACACTCATAACACTCTTGACACTCGTAGGACAACTGGTTGACAGAGCTCTTTGACAGCTGGTTGACAGAGCTCTTTGACAGCTGGTTGACAGGAGTTTTTGACAGATGGTTGAGAACACCCGTCAAAGAACACCGGCTCAGAGAACACCAGCAACTGGACCAGCTGTCAAGTACCACCACCTGGCAGGTAGGCGCCCACCTGCCAGGTGGTGGTACTTGACAGCCCCTTCACCGCTTTCAAATAAAACTGCTCCTCTTAACTCCTTCAGAATTACAAAAAAAAAATAACTATAGTTAAGGTGAGCGAATTTTGTTAAAGTGGGCGATGTTACCTGCGCGTACTGTTGTGCGCAGGTGGAGGGGTGGGGGGCGCCAGGTTATATATACGGCAGCACTCCAGCCGGTCATCCACTCTCTCCAGGTTACCGGTCCAGGACACAGCCTTAGATACTCACTCTCTCAGGTGAGTCTCGTGTTCAGGTGGCCCTGATACACTCACACCCAGGTGAGTGGTGATTCCTGCCAGATTTCACCAGAACTCTGAACTCCACGTCAGAGTGGCAGGTGATGGGTTCTGATCTTCCCGAGGGCAGTCTGGTCAGGTTCACTTAGTGTCTTGTGCCAGTCTGGTCGGATTCACTTAGTGTCTTGTGTCAGTCTGGTCGGGTTCAATTAGTGTCCTGTGTCAGGCCGGTCGGGTTCCCTTAAGTGTCTTATGTCAGTCTGGTCGTGTTCAGTTAGTGTCTTGTGTCAGTCTGGTCGGGTTCAGTAAGAGACTTTTGTTAGTCTGAATGGGTTCGTTTAGTACAGCTGACGCTACATACTCAGAAGAACCTGCCTGATGGTACACTAGGTGGTCATTCTCTTACACACACACACACAGCATAGTTCACCTATGTGGGATAGGTTCTCCCAATAGATGGTAACTCAAGTAATAGTAACTCCAGTTAAGTTGGCAGGATATCCCTGGAAGCTGCCGTAGCTACTGAACACTTAGTGGAATGATAAATTATACACGTGTATCTTGATTGTGGAACTTCCAGAGGACTCCAAAACCCATCCTGTACTCTCTTACACCCATCCTGTACTCTTCCAGAAGACTCCAACACCCATCCTGCGCATCTCTAACACTTGGGTATCTTTACTGTGGGAAATTTCGCTACACAGGGGCTTCTTCAGCCCAATACAAAGAAGAATGGTGAAGATGGGAAGGTATTTGAGGTAAACGTGTCGATAAATAAGACGCATGTTGCATAATTTGTCAAATTTTCTTAGCCATTTATCTACATTCTTTAGTGGAATGCCCTCTTGAAGACTCTTAACTCTGACATGACAGGGAAACATAGATAGCGTAGCAGCACACTACTGATGTGTCCTTTTTGACATAACACAAAGAAGACACTCATTACAGCACCAGGTGTAACACGACAGGTGTTACTTAACACCTGTCGTACCCAGGTGAGTGTTACATAACACAGTTGAACCACTAGTTGCCCAGGTGAGTGTTACTCAACACAGGTGAACCACTAGGTTTCCAGGTGAGTGTCACTCAACACAAGTGAACCACTAGGTTTCCAGGTGAGTGTTACTCAACACAAGTGAACCACTAGGTTCCCAGGTGAGTGTTACTCAACACAAGTGAACCACTAGGTTTCCAGGTGTGTTACTCAACACAAGTGAACCACTAGGTTCCCAGGTGAGTGTTACTCAACACAAGTGAACCACTAGGTTCCCAGGTGAGTGTTACTCAACACAAGTGAACCACTAGGTTCCCAGGTGAGTGTTACTCAACACAAGTGAACCACTAGGTTCCCAGGTGAGTGTTACTCAACGCAAGTGAACCACTAGGTTCCCAGGTGAGTGTTACTCAATACAATTGAACCACTAGGTTCCCAGGTGAGTGTTACTCAACACAAGTGAACCACTAGTCCAGGGACCCGAAAAAAAATTATGTAATATCAGAGTCAGGCCAGATGTTGTCATCAAACAAGGAGGTCAGTTATAGCAAGTCACGACGACTCTGACAACTGTTTCATCTGTAAAAACTTGCATTTGTGGTCACAGTAGTGGCCCATGCTAACCTCCCTATGGTGTATAAGTATACCTAGTTTGATGAACCTTATTGTGGCCAGCTGGCCTAGTGGCTTACGCGCTGGCCTGGAGTTTTATGACTCACTTGCCGCGAGTTTAATCCCCACCCGTACTGTGGTTTTTTGAAGATATGACGCTCTTTATCCCTGGTAGGCGGTGGTAATCTGATCTTATGTAGATAGAGAAGATTCCGTCGTTTCTGGTTCAGTAAGTTTATTCTGGTACACAAATACAGTTACATAAATTATCATACATAACAGCAAATGTGTAGATTACCCAGGATAACCCCAAAAAAAGTCAGTATCTCACTATATATCGCAAGGGAGATGAGGAATCGATGTGTACCAATAAGACCCGTCGCCTGGGATCACGCGACCAAAATAATGAGTATCTGCTGGGGATGACCAGGCCAGCAGCACAGCTGGTGATGACCAGGCCAGCAGCACAGCTGGTGATGACCAGGCCAGCAGCACAGCTGGTGATGACCAGGCCAGCAGCACAGCTGGTAATGACCAGGCCAGCAGCACAGCTGGTAATGACCAGGCCAGCAGCACAGCTGGTGATGACCAGCCAGCAGCACAGCTGGTGATGACAGGCCAGCAGCACAGCTGGTGATGACCAGGCCAGCAGCACAGCTGGTGATGACCAGGCCAGCAGCACAGCTGGTAATGACCAGGCCAGCAGCACAGCTGGTAATGACAAGAAAAATATACTACCTACAACATGGTTATTAAGTAGAACACTGAACAAAAACAAAGGGTAGCAATTGTACTTCAATGTCATTACTGGTACAGGAACTATATGTTCCTAATCCAGGGTCCCGGAGCTAATTGAGGAGCTGTGATGGTGGGCATTAAGAGCACGTAAGTTCCCCCGTCTTCTAATAACATGTTTATTTTTCCACTATAATCTATTTTGTCCATAATTACTATCGCATTTGCTTTATACGTTTCGTAAGGTGAAGTGTAGGATCTTTCCTTAATTCATGGTAGGGCACGTAAGTTCCAGTGCTAATAAAGCCCCACAAGTATCCAAGATACATCAGTTTCAATAAGTTGCAATTTCTTTATGTGCCATGAGGTTAAAGGCAAAAATTTAAACAATATTCCTGGCAGATCAGCCTATAGGTGACCAGGAGACTGGAGGTGATTACCCAAGCGTCCAGCCACCCCAGGTAAGGTTAATATTACCAGCACTAGATGGCAGTGCTGGTGGTCACACACACTAATAGTCTCTCTCATTCTGAAATACCATACCTGGAGAGGATTTCGGGGGTCAACGCCCCCGCGGCCCGGTCTGTGACTAGGCCTCATGGTGGATCAGGGCCTGATCAACCAGGCTGTTACTGTTGGCCGCACGCAACCATAACACCAGTTTACCAGCTTTTCAATCACACTAGGATGTCAATGCTATCCTAGGATATCAATAATATCCTAGGATTTCACTGTTATCCTAGAATGTCAATATTATCCTAGGATGTCACTATGTTATCCTGGGATGTCACTATGTTATCCTAGGATGTCACTGTGTTATCCTGGGATGTCACTGTGTTATCCTAGGATGTCACTGTGTTATCCTGGGATGTCACTGTTATCCTGGGATGTCACTGTGTTATCCTGGGATGTCACTGTGTTATCCTGGGATGTCACTGTGTTATCCTGGGATGTCACTATGTTATCCTGGGATGTCACTGTGTTATCCTGGGATGTCACTGTGTTATCCTGGGATGTCACTGTGTTATCCTGGGATGTCACTGTGTTATCCTGGGATGTCACTATGTTATCCTTGGATGTCACTGTTATCCTAGGATATCAATATTATCCTAGGATTTCACTATGTTATCCTAGAATGTCAATATTATCCTAGGATGTCACTATGTTATCCTGGGATGTCACTATGTTATCCTAGGATGTCACTGTGTTATCCTGGGATGTCACTGTGTTATCCTGGGATGTCACTGTGTTATCCTGGGATGTCACTATGTTATCCTGGGATGTCACTGTGTTATCCTAGGATGTCACTATGTTATCCTGGGATGTCACTATGTTGTCCTGGGATGTCACTGTGTTATCCTGGGATGTCACTGTGTTATCCTGGGATGTCACTGTGTTATCCTGGGATGTCACTGTGTTATCCTGGGATGTCACTGTGTTATCCTAGGATGTCACTGTGTTATCCTGGGATGTCACTGTGTTATCCTGGGATGTCACTGTGTTATACTGGGATGTCACTATGTTATCCTGAGATGTCACTGTGTTATCCTGGGATGTCACTATGTTATCCTGGGATGTCACTGTTATCCTGGGATGTCACTATGTTATCCTGAGATGTCACTGTTATCCTGGGATGTCACTGTTATCCTGGGATGTCACTGTTATCCTGGGATGTCACTGTGTTGTCCTGGGATGTCACTGTGTTATCCTAGGATGTCACTGTGTTATCCTGGGATGTCACTGTGTTATCCTGGGATGTCACTGTGTTATCCTGGGATGTCACTGTGTTATCCTGGGATGTCACTATGTTATCCTGGGATGTCACTGTGTTATCCTGGGATGTCACTGTGTTATCCTAGGATGTCACTGTGTTATCCTGGGATGTCACTGTGTTATCCTAGGATGTCACTGTGTTATCCTGGGATGTCACTGTTATCCTGGGATGTCACTGTGTTATCCTGGGATGTCACTGTGTTATCCTGGGATGTCACTGTTATCCTGGGATGTCACTGTTATCCTGGGATGTCACTGTTATCCTGGGATGTCACTATGTTATCCTGAGATGTCACTGTTATCCTGGGATGTCACTGTGTTATCCTGGGATGTCACTGTTATCCTGGGATGTCACTGTGTTATCCTGGGATGTCACTGTGTTATCCTGGGATGTCACTGTTATCCTGGGATGTCACTGTGTTATCCTGGGATGTCACTGTTATCCTGGGATGTTACTGTGTTATCCTGGGATGTCACTGTTATCCTGGGATGTCACTGTGTTATCCTGGGATGTCACTGTTATCCTGGGATGTCACTGTGTTATCCTGGGATGTCACTGTTATCCTGGGATGTCACTGTGTTATCCTGGGATGTCACTGTGTTATCCTGGGATGTCACTGTGTTATCCTGAGATGTCACTGTGTTATCCTGGGATGTCACTGTTATCCTGGGATGTCGCTGTGTTATCCTGGGATGTCACTGTTATCCTGGGATGTCACTGTGTTATCCTGGGATGTCACTGTGTTATCCTGGGATGTCACTGTGTTATCCTGAGATGTCACTGTGTTATCCTGGGATGTCACTGTTATCCTGGGATGTCACTGTGTTATCCTGGGATGTCACTGTGTTATCCTGGGATGTCACTGTGTTATCCTGGGATGTCACTGTGTTATCCTGGGATGTCACTATGTTATCAAGGTGAGCCGTGATTAAAAGAATAAGAGCTGCCTTCTACTTCCTCGGATCAAACCAGATTACTTTTATATCCCAGGTGACGTACGACCCTCACATTACCACTTAATAATAATAATAATAATAATAATAATAATAAATAATAATAATAATATTAATAATAATAATAATAATAATAATATAATAATAATAATAATAATAATAATAATAATAATAATAATAACAATAATAATAATAGCAACAACGACAACCTTAATAATAATATAATAATACTAATAAACATAATAATAATAGCAACAACAACAATAATAATAATATTAATAGTAATCATATCAATAATAATAATAATGGTGTATTTTAAGCCCCTAGTGTTCAAATAGCATCGTCTGAACGATGATTTACGACTTCTGATGATCAATGATAAAAAATGAGTTTCGACTCTTAATTATTTTTTTTTTATTTTGTTTGACGGAAATTTTGGAAATTGAGTTTTAATTCCAGGATGTTTTACGTCTGGTAGTTAAGGTTAAATGAGGCAAATTAGTCCGTCCTGCGAGGAAAAGTGTGACCTCCTTCCAGATTCTTATGTTTCGAGACTAATTGTTGTTGTGGTGGTTGTTGTGGTGGTGGTAGTGGTGGTTGGTAGTGGTGATGGTTGTTGTGGTGGTGGTGGCTGATAGTGATGGTGGTTGATAGTGGTGGCGGTTGTTGTGATGGTGGTGGCTGATAGTGGTGGTGGTTGTGGTGGTGGTTGGTGGTTGATAGTGGTGGTGTTAAGTGTGGTGGTGTGGAGTGGTAGGTGTGGTGGCTGTAGGTTGGTGATGGTTGGTGGTAGTAGTGGTGGTGGTAGTGGTGGTGGTGGTAGTTGGTGGTGGTGGCTGGTAGTGGTGGTGGTTGTGGTGGTGGTGGTGGTAGTGGTGGTTGGTAGTGGTGATGGTTGTTGTGGTGGTGGTGGCTGATAGTGGTGGTGGTTGGTGGTTGATAGTGGTGGCGGTTGGTGGTAGTGGTGGCTGGTAGTGGTGGTGGTGGCTGGTAGTGGTGGTGGTGGCTGGTAGTGGTGGTGATGAGGTTAGTGGTAGTGATGGTGGTGGTAGTGGTGGTGGTGGTGGTAGTGGTTGGTGGTGGTGGTGGCTGGTAGTGGTGGTGGTTGTGGTTGATAGTGGTGGTGGTTGATAGTGGTGGTGGTTGTGGTGGTGGTAGTGGTGGCTGGTAGTGGTGGTGGTGGTTGTGATGAGGTTGGTGGTAGTGATAGTGGTGGTGGTGGTGGTAGTGGTGGTGGTGGTGGTGGTGGCTGGTAGTGGTGGTGGTTGTGGTGGTTTCTGGTAGTGGTTGGTGATGAGGTTGGTAGTGGTGGTGGTTGTGGTTGGTGGTAGTGGTGATGGTTGTGGTTGGTGATAGTGGTGGTGGCTGATAGTGGTGGTTGGTGGTGGTTGGTGGTAGTGGTTGGTGGTAGTGGTTGGTGGTGGTGGTAGTGGTGGCGGTTGGTGGTGGTGGTAGTGGTGGTGGTTGGTGGTGGTGGTGGTTGGTGGTGGTAGTGGGGGTGGTGGTTGGTGGTAGTGGTTGTGGTGGTTGGTGGTGGTTGGTTGTGGTTGGTTGTGGTTGGTGGTGATGGTGGTTGGTGGTAGTGGTGGTTGGTGGTAGTGGTGGTTGGTGGTAGCGATGGTGGTTGGTGGTAGCTGTGGTGTGGTGGTGGTAGTGGTGGTGGTATTGGTGGTGGTGGGTGGTGGTATTGGTGGTGGTGGTTGGTGGTGATGTTTGGTGGTTGGTATGGTGTGTAGTGGTGGTAGTCTGGTGGTAGTTATCACAAACTTCAATACTCGTCTATCATACTTACCACCCATTATTCTCACCCATCATTCCCACCCATCATTCCCACCCATCATTCCAACCCATCATTCAACAGAGCGAAAGTTCCATGCGCGAGACTTGGGAGTGATGATGCGAGATCTCACACTCAAGGATCACAACAATGTTGACATTGCTATTGTAATGAAAATAATAGACTGGATAACTAGAACTTTCAAGACAAGAGATGCTGAGCCAGTGATGTTAAAGTCACTTGTTGTCTCCAGGCTGGAGTACTGCCGTATACTAACAGCTCCTGCAAGGATTACCTAGCTGGAAAACACACACACAACTTTCATTGCTCGTATACGTTCAGTCAGGCATCTGGACTATTGGGAACCCTTGAAATTTCATCTGTAGTCCTTGGAACATAGGAGAAAGACACGTCATAATTTACACCTGGAAAATCCTTGAAAAGCCCACTGTGTGGGCTTTATCAAACAGGTCTACCTGGGTAAAAAGTACACGAGACGAACGTGCAGGTCCCGTGCAGGTCCCGTGCAGGTTCGTCTCTAATAAACGTACCCAACATTCTCCACCTGACTCTCCATTATATATACTTCACCCAGGTAGATCTGTTTGTGACTTGATAAAGCCCACTGTGTGGGCGAAACGTTGTCAATAAAGGATCACATTATACTGCAGTTGTGTTTATTTTTCCATCGTGTCGGTATTTTATCACTTTTATCTCCACTGGGTTCCTGAAGCTGAGGTCATCGCCCACACACAAATCCCAGCACAGTTCCAACAGCAATGGAATACAAGTTATCGAAATTGAAAAAAAAAGAATTGCATTACCAGACATTAACAACTTTTACTGCAACAGTAAACCTGTAGACTGACAGAATACAAGAGTTTACCATAGGAACACTACGATTTTATACTGGAATTCCAAAATCTCTTTCGAAGTTCACTGCATGTGGCAGGATTTGATGAAATAACTCACCACAAGTCTGGTCTGGTCATGGACAGGACCGGGGAAGAAGCGTTGACCCCCGAAACACCCTCCAGGTATAAGCCTGGTGTCCCAGGGGTATGGAAGTAATCATCTAGTTTCGGCTAGGCGCCCATACTTATTCTGGTATCTGGCTGTGTGGCTAAAGTACAGCGTATTTTGATGCAGAGTGTGCGGGTTCGAATCCTGAAACCACGAAACAAGTGGTATTGAAACATTTACCAAACTGCGGCAGGCCAGGGTTCGACCCCACGACACACTGTCCCGCCTCAAGAGACAATACAACGTACGTGTTACCATATCCATTCCGCCATCGATCCTATGTGTGTGTTTATGTGTGTGTGTATGTGTGTGTGTGTGTGTGTGTGTGTGTATGTGTGTGTACTCACCTAATTGTGGTTGCAGGGGTCGAGACTCAGCTCCTGGCCCCGCCTCTTCGCTGTGTGTGTGTGTGTGTGTGTGTGTGTGTGTGTGTGTGTGTGTGTGTGTGTGTGCAATAAGATCAAAGTAAACAGGTGATATCACAATATGCAGAACAACCACTGTGAAAAGACAGTGAACTTCCAAGCGCTTTCGTGATTTCTCACATTATCAAGGAACTGTGCACTCTCGTGCGACTTTGGAAATGGTCCAAGTCGGATCGAAACGTCGTCGTGAGTTGTTATTTGTGTATTGTCCTAGTCAGGGTATTAAACTACTAGTATGGAATCTACATCTACAAGTGGGTGAGGTACTATGACAAGTGTCAACATATCTACAAGTGGGTTAGGTACCATGACAAGTGTCAACATATCTACAAGTGGGTTAGGTACCATGACAAGTGTCAACATATCTACAAGGGTTAGTACCATGACAAGTCAACATATCTACAAGTGGGTTAGGTACCATGACAAGTGTCAACATATCTACAAGTGGGTTAGGTACCATGACAAGTGTCAACATATCTACAAGTGGGTTAGGTACCATGACAAGTGTCAACATATCTACAAGTGGGTTAGGTACCATGACAAGTGTCAACATATCTACAAGTGGGTGAGGTACTATGACAAGTGTCAACATATCTACAAGTTTGGACATGACAAGTGTGACATCTACAAGTGGTTAGGTACCATGACAAGTGTCAACATATCTACAAGTGGGTTAGGTACCATGACAAGTGTCAACATATCTACAAGTGGGTGAGGTACTATGACAAGTGTCAACATATCTACAAGTGGGTGAGGTACCATGACAAGTGTCAACATATCTACAAGTGGGTTAGGTACCATGACAAGTGTCAACATATCTACAAGTGGGTTAGGTACCATGACAAGTGTCAACATATCTACAAGTGGGTTAGGTACCATGACAAGTGTCAACATATCTACAAGTGGGTGAGGTACCATGACAAGTGTCAACATATCTACAAGTGGGTTGGTACCATGACAGTGTCAACATATCTACAAGTGGTGGCATGACAAGTGTCAACATATCTACAAGTGGAGACATGACAAGGTCCATATCTACAAGTGGTGAGGTACCATGACAAGTGTCACATATCTCAGGGGTAGGTACCATACAAGTGTCAACATATCTACAAGGGTAGGTACCATGACAATGAGGTGACCATGACAAGTGTCAACATATCTACAAGTGGGTTAGGTACCATGACAAGTGTCAACATATCTACAAGTGGGTGAGGTACCATGACAAGTGTCAACATATCTACAAGTGGGTTAGGTACCATGACAAGTGTCAACATATCTACAAGTGGGTGAGGTACCATGACAAGTGTCAACATATCTACAAGTGGGTGAGGTACCATGACAAGTGTCAACATATCTACAAGTGGGTGAGGTACCATGACAAGTGTCAACATATCTACAAGTGGGTGAGGTACCATGACAAGTGTCGACATACCAGCCAGGCTTCTCTGTGACCATCACTGACAGGTAATTATGTCTCCCTTACACCCACACTATAATCCCACTCTCCCCCACCACTATAATCCCTCTCTTTTTCCCTCCCTCCCCTCCCCTCGTCATCTTTTCCAACCCCCTACCTTCCTCTCCTCCCCCACCTTCCACTCACTACCTACCAGAACCCAATACTTTCTTCTTAACCTGTCTATCTCCCTGTTTTCCCTCTTTTTTCTCATTTCCTCCCTTCCTTAGCGGCTTCCTCTTCCCCTCCTCCTCCATCTCCTCCTCCTTCCCCTCCTCCTCCATCCCTCGACCCTCCAGTACGTCTCCTACACCTCAATTCATCCAATACGTTACAACAGATCGGCCGCAAAAAGAGGGATAAACGTATCGAAGAACCAATATATATATATATATATATATATATATATATATATATATATATATATATATATATATATATATATATATATATATGTTGTTTCTGCCGTTGCTTCTGTTATTGCTTCTGTTGTTGCTTTTACTGTTACTCTCGTAGTAACACTGAACAACAGGCATATAGTTACGTGGAATTTATAAGCCCGTCACTATTAATATATATATATATATATATATATATATATATATATATATATATATATATATATATATATATATATATATATATATATATATAACTTAGAACATTCCATGAGTATGATGCAGTCTATCGTTGAACTCTACGATATGCAGTGAATATAATGCTGTCTATCGTACAACTCTAAGATGGAATATGTCAGCAGTTCTATCACTGTTTGGTTATAATCTGGTCTTGTCTGAAGAAGGAAGACAAATGAAGCAACAGTTGCCCCTGACACTTTCATCTCAATGGTCACTACTGAAATCTCTGAAATCTCCGCTATGGATGCTAGTCATTTCCCCAAGATTCTACCTAATAAGTATCGACAGTTCCTCTCTTATCATGTGATATTCTACAGGGAATGCTGCATCTGTTATCGAGAATGTGACATTCGTTTTGTATGATATCAAACTAAACTGTGTTTATCACATCAACTAACATTTCCAATATTCTCTCCTTTATTTTCCTGGTTCTGTTTGGAGTGTTATCCGAATCCATGAACCAAATGTTTTACTTATTATTTTATTTATCTGTTTCTGTACTGTGTTGTTCCTATTAGTTGTGGGAGGGGTAGATGGGATCTGTCCAGAGTGTGGAGTACTGGTGAGAGACAGAGTGTGGAGTACTGGTGAGATACAGAGTGTGGAGTACTGGTGAGAGACAGTGTGGAGTACTGGTGAGAGACAGAGTGTGGAGTACTGGTGAGAGACAGAGTGTGGAGTACTGGTGAGATACACAGTGTGGAGTACTGGTGAGAGACAGTGTGGAGTACTGGTGAGAGACACAGAGGTTAGGCGGAGAGAGATGCTAGGGAGACTAGCAAGGTCCCAGGACCAACGAAAAAGCGTTTTTAATAAAATTGTATTTGTTTCCCTAGATAATGGATTAGCTTGACATGTAGGTGTTTTTTCTCAAACCAACTTTGTGGAGTATTTTATTACCAAGCAATTGATGTAGGAGACTAGCACACACACCTGTCAACCTTGGATGGTAGGGAGACTAGCACACACACCTGTCAACCTTGGATGGTAGGGAGACTAGCACACACACCTGTCAACCTTGGATGGTAGGGAGACTAGCACACACATTGTCGACTGTCAACCTTGGATGGTAGGGAGACTAGCACACACACTTGTCGACCTTGGATGGTAGGGAGACTAGCACACACACCTGTCGACCTTGGATGGTAGGGAGACTAGAACACACGTGTGTCGACCAAGGATGGTACACAGGTTATGTACCGTCAAAGCTTCACTCATTAACAACCCTCAGGTCGCTTCCGCCTCTCAAACAACAATGTCCCCAAACAGACACACACACAGCTGAGTTCATGCAGAAATTGTTTACTTTATACTAATTACTCTAAAAAAATGGTCTTTAAGAGCATCTGTTGTTTGCAATGTAAACAGAAGGTATTATACCTTAATCTGTATGCCTTTTTTATTAAGTTTCTTGTTTTGAACTTTGGTACAGTGGGTCTCTTGTATATTGTTGCCTGCTCTAGCTCGTGAATCTTGATAACTGTGCCATGAAACACGCTGAATCTGTAAAGCGAACCTTTAAAAATATTCAAGGATCCGAGACAGATTAATATCTACGTTGTAGAGGATGTCATGCAACTTAAACTCCGGTCACTTTATGGTGATTATGAAAACAGTCTGTGACTAGTTTTGGGTCAACCATGGCGCTGGTAGAAGAGATCCCAGATGTGAACAATGTTTTGAAAGTAGCGTAACGAGTGCGGTCATTCAGGATTAACTTATCACTGTTCTTTCTCAGCATCCTGCTGGGTACCAGACACACTATGTCATATACGACAATCACAATACACAATACCGTGACTGGAACAATACAGTGTGGTTTGTCAATGGTCCAGGTTGGACCGAAACGTCGTCATCAGCTTCTCACTCCTATGTGCGGGTTATTTGTGTATAGTGGATGCTTCAAGAACGACACAGTGTGAAGAAACAAATAAAGGACTGCATTACACGTCGTCACTTTGATGAACGAACATTTTAGTACCGAGGTACACCACCATACCTTGCTGGAAGTATATGTCGTGGGAGCACATATGCTCAGAAGATGATCTAGAAATGAGTAGATTAAGTTGAGAACTAGAGAGAGAATACCTACCCACAGACGAAGACGTCCAGCCTGGTACCAGTCTAACAACGAAGAGACGAACAAGAAGTCCTAACTTACAACTAGAGATCAAACTAGACATTGTTCCGGTCCACGATGGAGGGAAGCGCCGACGAATTTCATCTCTAACAACACTGCCAGCATCTCCAGCACCGGCAACACCTCCAGTATTTCCAACAACACCCAAAAAAGCAACAACAATACCACTAACAGCCTCCAGCAACACCAACCTGCTGCTTCTCACCCAGCCATCATCCAACGCCCTCACGATCAACAATGATCACGTTACCTTACACAAAACCTATCAACATTATGCATATTATTACTTTTATATATATATATATATATATATATATATATATATATATATATATATATATAATATAATAATATATATATATAATATATAATCTGATGGTTCGTTATTTTAGTAACACAAAAGCCAGAAGTGGACTCGACGATTTAATGCTCAATTTGCTGTTATTCTGGAGAGGGTTGAAGGGATTATGTATACCTAGTGGTGGTGAGGCTGGTAACGCTGTGGTGGTAGTTACAGGAAGCTGGTAACGCTGTGGTGGTAGTTACAGGAAGCTGGTAACGCTGTGGTGGTAATTATAGGAAGCTGGTAACGCTGTGGTGGTAGTTACAGGAAGCTGGTAACGCTGTGGTGGTAGTTACAGGAAGCTGGTAACGCTGTGGTGGTAGTTACAGGAAGCTGGTAACGCTGTGGTGGTAGTTACAGGAAGTTGGTAACGCGTGGTGGTAGTTACAGAAAGCTGGTAACGCTGTGGTGGTAGTTACAGGAAGCTGGTAACGCTGTGGTAGTAGTTACAGGAAGCTGGTAACGCTGTGGTCGTAGTTACAGGAAGCTGGTAACGCTGTTGTGGTAATTATAGGAAGCTGGTAACGCTGTGGTGGTAGTCACAGGAAGCTGGTAACGCGTGGTGGTAGTTACAGGATGTTTGTGTCCCAGCCTCTTGTAAGATATCAAATGCCGTCTTGCAGTGTCAGAAAATACAAGCCTCTCAATCCTCTCCTGTCTCACATCTGTTACTGTCTTAAAACTCTACCAAGATGGTGAGACAAAATTTAACATCTGGAAACCCCTGTTGGTTATTATTTATAAATATTACTTCTCTCCAAGTGTGCTACCTCGTTCCCTCTGATTATTTTCTCCATTACATTGCAAGGTGTGTATGTCATTGAAACTGACCTGTACTTCAATGTTTCTAGAAAAACACGTAAGCAAGCACTAGGATATATTTATTAGGAAACGTTTCGGTCCTGGGACCTTGATCACTTCTCGTATGTCAAATGTCCTAGTGTTTGCTCACGTGTCTTTCTAAACCAATTTGTGGGTATCTGTTACCAAGGTTTATATCAGTGCTTCTCCTCCCTCTCACAGAATCCATGGTGATACTTTGTTAGATCCCATTGTATATGATATATAAAGGTTGTGTGTATGACGTGCAGTATTTGTCGGTGCACCCTGTCGCCTAATCTTTTACGTATTGCCTCAGTTTCCAGAGCAGTGCTCTTCAGATCGTTTCATTAGCACTTCACGGACTTCCTTGTTAACGTTGGTGAGCTTTCCTCCTTCCTTCTTCTGATGAATTACCTGGTACTCCACTGCGGTCTTTCTTCTGATGTGGCTGGGAAGCAGTTTTAGTTCCGACTAGACCTTTGCTGCTGTGTCATTCTCAAACTCTCTCTTCTCCAATCTATCCACTTCTCTGTTCTCGTCTGTCCTTCACTTTCTGTTATTCTTCCAACCTTTTGTATTTTTTATTTTTCCTTGCCTCTGCATCTCTGTACCAAGGACTCTTTGTCTTCGTTGTTTCCACATATTCTGTGTACGACGTTATTCTTCCATTTTCCAGCTAGGTACTTCATCATCTCATCCTCTGACTTTCCTTCCAATTTTCTATCCTGGTTGTCTTCAAGAGGGAGCCGGGCTGTGGTTCGTACGTTGGACTACGTGCAGCCAGTAGTAACAGCCTCGTTGATCAGGTCCTGATCCACCGGGAGGCCTGGTCATAGACCGGGCCGCGGGGATGTCGATTCCCGGAATGCCCTCCAGGTAGACTCCAGGCAGGTAGACTGCACTCAGAAATTCCCTCAACCCGTCAAAGTTGTCCCTCGAAGAATCTAGCGTCCCACGCCTCCTGCACCACTCAGCTCTGTCTTCAGTCCTACAAAGTACTCCAAGTTCAGGGTCCCGTGGTCACTAGCACCTAGCGAGCTCTCCTACTGTCACCTATGTCAGCTGTACCTGTACTCACCTATTTGTGGTTGCAGGGGTCGATTCACAGCTCCTGTACCCGCCTCTTCGCTGGTCGCTATTAGGTCCCCTCTCCCTGCTCCAAGACCTCTATCGTACCTCTTCTTAAAGCTATGTAGAATGTATGGATCATGCTTTCCCTACATCACTCTCCAGAGTGTTCCACTTTCTGACAACTTTATGACTGAAGAAATACTTCCTAACATCCCTGTGACTCATCTACTTTCTACTTTCAGTTGTGACCTGTGTGTGTGTGTGTGTGTGTATGTGTGTGTGTGTGTGTGTGTGTGTGTGTGTGTGTGTTCACCTAATTGTGGTTGCAGGGGTCGAGACTGTGTGTGTGTGTCAGGTGTATGGGTCGTCACTTACGCTCAATTACGCCAAACAGAGCTAGCTTACGCACTGCTGCGTTAATGCGTCACGCACCTGCTCACTCCTAGCTATTATTATTATTATTATTATTATTATTATTATTATTATTACAGTCATGGAGAGGGCTAAAGTTGCAGGTGTCATACAACGCTGGGGGGGGGACAATCACGTTCGGTCCGAGGAAGTGGAGGACAAGTCCAACTCCTTGGATCAAAAGACCCACATGAGGGATCTATCTAACAAAATAAAACAATAAACCAGCATAGGTCGGTTTAATAAGCCTTTGCACTCACCTATTTCACCTGTGGTTACAGGGGTCGCGTCACAGCTCCTGGCCCCGCCTCTTCGCTGGTCGCTACTAGGTCCACTCTTTCCCTGTGTGTGTGTGTGTGTGTACTCACCTAATTGTGGTTGCAGGGGTCGATACTCAGCTCCTGGCCCCGCCTCTTCACTGTCCGCTACTGGGTCTCTTCTCTCCCTGCTCCATGAGCTTTATCATACCTCGGCTTAAAGCTATGTATGGTTCCTGACTCCACTACATCATTTGCTAGACTATTCCACTTCCTGACTACTCTATGACTGAAGAAATGCTTCCTAACATCACTTTGACTCATCTGAGTCTTCAGCTTCCAGTTGTGTCCCCTTGTTTCTGTGTTCCCTCTCTGGAACATCCTGTCACTATCTACCTTGTCGATTCCCCGTAGTATTTTGTATGTCGTTATCATGTCTCCTCTAACCCTTCTGTCATCCAGTGTTGTTAGTCTTATTTCCCTCAACCTTTCTTCGTAGGACAGTCCCCTGAGCTGTGGAACTAACCTTGTCGCAAACCTTTGCACTTTCTCTAATTTCTTGACGTGCTTGACCAGGTGTGGGTTCCAGACTGGTGATGCATACTCTAGTATGGGCCTGACGTACACGGTGTACAGTGTCTTGAACGATTCCTTGTTAAGGTAACGGAACGCTAATCTTAGGTTTGCTCATATGCTGCCGCAGTTATCTGGTTGATATGTGCTTCCGGAGACGTGCTTGGTGTTATGCTCACCCCAAGGTCTTTCTCCTTTGACGAGGTTTGTAGCCTTTGTCCACCTAGCCTGTACTCTGTCAGCGGTCTTCTTTGCCCTTTCCCGATCTTCATGACTTTGCCTTTGGTGGGATTAAATTCGAGAAGCCAGTTGCTAGACCAGATGTCCAGCATGTCCAGGTCTGTTTGAAGTCCTGCTTGTGTGTGTGTGTGTGTGTGTGTGTGTGTGTGTGTGTGTGTGTGTGTGTGTGTGTGTGTGTGTGTGTGTGTGTGTGTGTGTGTGTGTGTGTGTGTGTGTGTGTGTGTGTGTGTGTGTGTGTGTGTGGGTGGTGTGTGTGTGTGTGTGTGTAAAATTGGAAAGAAAGGGCAAAGAGATGGAAAAAGGTTGAGGTTTAGCAGAAAAAGTTTTCTGGAAGGAGAGAAATGTAAGGATAATGAAGAGGAGGGAAAAAAGGAGCAATGGAGGGGAGTAAGAGGGGCAAAAAGCGGCAAGGGAGGAGCAAGGGGTGAGAAACACCTGAACTGTGCTCAGCTCTCCGGCTTTAACTTAACACCCTGAAAGGTTTTTCTTCCATCCCCACTTCCATCTTCACCCTCTAGTTACTGTCTTCTACTCTCTCCCTCTCTCTTGTACTACTTTTCTCTTTTACACACATCCTCTCTCTCCCTCTCTTCTTCATCACCTCGTCCCTCCTGCCTCTCTCTCTCTCCTCTATCATCTCGCCCCTCCTGTACCCTCTCTTCCTTTCCAGGTTTTTCTCCATGTCATGTTTTTTCATTCACTTTTTCGTTTCACTCGACAATCATATTCATGGAGCCTGGCTGGCTTCCACGCTCCTCACACCCGTAGCCTCACCCATGCTTGTGTACTCACCTAATTGTGGTTGCAGGGGTCGATACTTAGCTCCTGGCCCCGCCTCTACACTGACCGCTACTAGGTCCTGTGTGTGTGTGTGTGTGTCTGTATGTCTGTGTGTGTGTCTGTATGTCTGTGTGTGTGTCTGTATGTCTGTGTGTGTCTGTATGTCTGTGTGTGTGTCTGTATGTCTGTGTGTGTGTGATTCATGTTGATATGGTCATTCATATCAGTGACAAATATTACCTGGGTCAGTACTGATCCTTGACGGCTCCCGCTACTCAGTTTCCTCACGACATTTTTTCTCTTATCGAGGTTCGCGCTTTGAACGCTTGTCTTTTATTCTTATGTTTGTAGGCTCCAAATTAATCTTTGGTTTGGAATTCAATCGAAAACTTCTTTGAGGTCTTAAATGAAAACAATTAGCCCATCCATTACTTTCTTGAATAATTTGTAACTATTTTGTTGTTTCCTTATCATATTTGCTTCTTTATCACGTCCCTTCAATCCAGACCTTCAGCGAGGACCTTAGTTTGCCTTGTTTCCATCCATTCTCTCTCTTCCTTACTTCTCACATCTTTTGAAATCTCTGTTGCTCAGGTCTGTCATTCCTTCTTCCACTTCCCAAGTCTGGTGCCATGGACCCATGTTGACTCTTCCTTCAGCACATACATTCATTCTTACATACTACTGCTGCATATGAATATAGCTCCCAATCGTTTAGTGGAGGGGGATATACTGTTATTTTTGTCTGATAATGTGAATCAGACACGATGTTGAGTCCTCGACCAGTCTGGTGTTCATGGTATCGAAGCTACAAATTGCTCTGTACGATACACGATTCATGACCTAATCCCCTGCAGGAGAGTTCCTTTTCCCGACTATTTCTCAGTGCTTACCTAAGCCTTACATGATCCCTAGCAGCGCTCAGTCAGAGTGACCAACAATCTGTTTCACTCAAACCACGAATAGGTGTCTGGCCATACTCCCTTCATTGCTGTTGGTTGTGGGAAATAGTACCCTAGGGAGAGTGTATTGGACCCACCAGATTCACAAGGGGAGGAGGCACAGCGCCACTGCATAAAATTTCTTTTTGTGTTCACAGTCCAACATCACTCGCTACATTGACTCATTCAACAGAGTTCGTAGATTTTAATTTTGAGGTCTCCTTCAACACCTGGATATACTTAACACTACCCTTTACTCCGAGTGTCACTAACAACACAGGCTATGTGACTAGTACTGAAACTAGTTTACTACACTGACTATGACTTCCTCCGTCATTCTCATGCTCACTCTCCACACTTTTGTCCTCAAATGTCAACACCAGAGGTCATGCAGCGATGACTGACACACAGGTGTAACACTGTATGAAAGAACAATATTGATCTTCATCATCTCATAGCCTACCCACCCGGCCACATCTAGCCCCGTCCCTGGACCATCCTTTCCCCACTGTCTCATAAAACACTGTCCCCTCTTGCCCCGTTCCTGGAGCCTCTCTGTCCCTGGTGGCATTAGAGGCTGCGGTAAGGAGAGGGCAGATGAAGACGAAGGAGGTGAGAGAAGCCTTTGTCTCACTCAGCAGCAACTTATAGTCCCTTACCATCAACAGACTTACGCTTACAGGCGAGTTATAGTCCCCACCACACCCTGGTGACGGTGGTGGTGTGT
Organism: Cherax destructor; assembly: GCA_009830355.1. Classification (NCBI taxonomy): domain Eukaryota; kingdom Metazoa; phylum Arthropoda; class Malacostraca; order Decapoda; family Parastacidae; genus Cherax; species Cherax destructor. The sequence continues at coordinate 52,464 of WNWK01007223.1, read as the reverse complement.
TAGTGCGGTGGTAGTAGTGGTGGTGCTGATGATAATGTAGTGGTATTGGTGGTGGTGCTAATGGTAGTATAGTGGTATTGGTTGTGGTTGTGCTTTGGGTCATGAGACTGCAAGCTCTTCGTAGACTAATTATGTTTGCAGGCTATGCTGTGCCCCATGATATGTTTGTGTTGCAGGCTATGCGAGGCACCATGATGATCGGAGCGGTGGTGGCAGTGATGGTGGCAGCGGTGGTGGCAGGTCGGGTGTCAGCAGCACGAGCAGATACTTCAGCCGTGGAAGCCCTACAAGCCATGCATGAAGCAGCCATGGCTGGCATCCTGGGCTCAGCTGAGATCCAGTACCCCAACCGACCCAGCATGTTCAAGTCACCAGTAGAACTCCGGCAATACCTCGACGCTCTCAATGCTTACTACGCCATTGCTGGACGACCAAGGTACTCCCACGATAAATGTATCGTCAGATAATAATAATATTAATAATAATAATAATAATAATAATAATAATAATAATAATAATCTTCATTTCTAAAAGTACATGATACGATACAACTTTTACAGACCGTAGCTGACCTCACTGACATACTGTACAGAAAGTCCCTTGTTATGCAGAGCATTTCGGGCAACTTAGGTTAATCTTGTCACTGAGGATGCGACCCACACCAGTCGACTAACACCCAGGTACCTACTTACTGCTAGGTGAACAGGGGCAGCAGGTGTCGAAACACGCCGTAATGTTTCCAACTGTACAGGGGATCGAACCATGGACACTCAGTGTGAACTGAGTGCGCTACCAACCGAGCTACGGGACACAACTGTACTAAAAAAAATGCTTATAACAACACCAATGAAAAATTTTAAGCGTTATCCTTACCCCAAGTTGAAATTTTGTTTTAATTTTTCATGTTATGAGAGAAGAATATGTATGCGTAATATCACGCTTGGAACTGCAGCCTATTGTCGACTAAATTACCATAGGACTGTGTGGAACCTAGCGTGAGAATAACTCTTGTTATGTATATTACATTGTTATTCATTATTTATTTGTTAGAAACGGAAAACCAGCTGATGATTGTCTGGTTCATGTGATGCCTTGTAACCCATATACCAGTAAAAATGCTTTAATCTTTAAAACAGATATTACAGTAAACTCTCAGTGTATATACACCGAGACACTTCTTGGTCCATCTTTCCTGGAATTACTCTTAACAAATTCAATCTATATTGCAGATTTGGTAAACGAGGCAACCACGGCCCCCAGCGGACTGAGGAACTTGATGATTACTGACCCACTAATCTTCCATAACTCCCACCCATTATACATCCTTATAACACACTCCCCGCCACCCACTGACCCATTAGTCTTCCCTCAACTCCCACCCATCATACATCCCTACAACAAACTCCCCGCCACTCAATGACCCACTAGTCTTCCCTTAACTCTCACTTATCATGCCTCCATAAATTTACCTCTCACTCCCCGCCACTTATTTTCCCGACCCGCCTAGTGTCAGCCGTCCGGCTTCTCTACATCATACAAACAACATTAACTTCACATAAAACATGCAACCCCTACAAACAATCGCGTTAAAACTTACAATCCCTGCCTGCCATGTACACAACCCTCTTCCCCATCCCTAAATCCTTAAACTACTGTTGTCTCCGATTACGAACATACATCCACTTTAAAAGACGCTTCAGGAATTTCAATCAGCTGTACGGTGACGTCAAGTGAACGTAGTCATCAATAGCCAAAACATTATGCTGTCTAGAAACTGAACTGAGGGGTTCAACACTGGCCGAGCATCCCACGTGCATGCACGTTGGTCTCGTCAGTTGGTTTCATCATATATCAATGATCTTGTCATAGTTAATAGTTTCACCTGAAAAAATGGTCTCCCCTCCTCCGCTGGTCTTGTCTTGCATGTTTCCTGGTCTAACTTCAAGCTCTTATAGTCTTGTCAGCACGAAAGTCTGGCTATATGCAACGGCAGCCACCACACGCTCACCCTCTGGTCTCAGGCCACCTCACTGTCACTAACTTACCAACATAGGAAAACTTCTCCCAGAAGCTGCTCAGTGTTGTCGACGCTCCGAGCAATGTGTTCTCGCTCTTGATTCCATGTTAAGGAAGTTCTGGTTCACCTGCACTAAGAAGCTAACACCTTTCACATACTACTGATAATCCTGCTGTAGACCTCTCCTTGAATACTCCATAAAATATATGAGAAATACATCTCTATACTGTAGGAGGTTCAATACTAAATACTAAGAGAGAACAAACTGATGTCTTATTTTTTATTTTATTTACATATTGTATGTGCCAAACATTATATATTAAGAGAAAAATATATAAGAAAAATAATATGAATTTTTTATTATACCCCAAAGCAACAAAGGCTAACCTAGTGTTATTGGTATCATCCTAGCAGGTGGTAGTGTACCTTAGGTAAGACTAGGTTTTGACTCGAGCTAAATAACGACTATACTTCTTAATCTGTTTATTCTAGTATAAAATAAATCTCATTGTTTTGAGTTAACTCGAGAGGTAGATTTAGTATCAGAAACATACAGTTGATAAATATATATTTCAGTAATTATTTTGTACATGAGATCAATCCAGAAGTCTTAAAATAGTTTAAAATGCCGGAAAGGGATCTTTATTTTAGCAGAATTACTTGTTTTTGGAACCCACAGAGATAATACAGTGCCTGGGGAATCACAGGTAATCGAGTTTAATTCGAGGAAGGGTAGGGTAGCTCCAGTACCTTGGATCAAGAACCCTTTGCCATAATCAAGGCACGCTTCCCATCCCCTTTAACTAGTGCAATTGGAAGTACCAGTGTTATGTAGAACGATGGCTCTAGTGTAGACACTGGAGAATGCATCACCTGAACTGTTTGGTATACTTCTTACACTCATATTTATGTCCATACATTTAAAGCTGACATTTAATTGTAAGTGATTATCATCCATAAATGTTTTCAACTCCACGAGTGTTAACTGTGGCATGCTTGTGTCACGAGCCAGACAGGTTTGAAAGAATTTTAGACAATGGAAACAGAGTACACTTTTGTGGATTCCCTCAAGTACTGGCTTTCAAATGCATGACAGAACTTTTGAATTGGCAACAGCGTATGCCTTCAGGGAGGGAGATTAAAATTTTGTCCTGCCATCTGGTAGTTTGAGGACAATAATACGAAAAGAACTTCAACTGTGAATGGAGACAGAGGGAGAGTGGTACCAGTCAGTCCATCTGTCATCATTCTATCATGCAAGAGGAGTCACAAGTCTATGGTGCATCCAACAAAATTAACACTTTTGATGTCACTACTGCCCGGCTTCGGCTGAGCTCAAGGCACAAGCTGATGTAAACCTAACCAAATGTAAACTTGCCACAGTATAAGACACTTGTGCAATACTACTATCACATCCCGCGTCATTATATATTGGAATACAATAAAATTTGTGAATTCAAATGCAATTCACTCACAAATGTTCAAGAAATGTAGAATTATTTTACCCAGTAGCATATTATCAGTCATTCTGGAAAAAAACTATTCTGACTGCCTATTTTAAATAACTCATAACCACATATCACTCATTATATTGAATGTTTTGTGACTGAACTCATGACTGTTTAAAGTCATTACTATTTTTCCTGAAGCTAATAAATTTGTAAATAGTTCATTATTCTGTATATTGCATAGTAAACCCAATTTGGGGCCCAATTCCTGGACCCATTATGTGACTCCATAATTCTTTGACACCGTCCACAGGATTCGTATGTGGGGCAGAGAAGTTAATAGTTGACTAATCTGCCAGTTACACAGTACTCTGAATGTGTAAACAAAATCATATGGGATCGAGCCAGGTGGTTGTTGTTTGCATAAGAAGTGGGAAATCTTGAAGTGAACGTGTTAATCCTGCCCATATGAGGTCATGTCATCCTGGAAGAGGCCAGGTGATCCTAGTACTCAGGCCAGGTCATCTTGAGAGTAATGCTGGAATTGACACGTACAGCAAAATCAGGTTGACCTGATAGGGAGATCAGGTTGCCCTGATAGGGAGATCAGGTTGCCCTGATAGGGAGATCAAGTTGCCCTGATAGGGAAATCAGGTCATCCTGGTAGTGAGTAAGACAGGCTTGGCACCAGCAGCACGGACAGAACGGGGTGCCACAATAGAAGACACACGACCCTGAACCTGCAACACCAATAGAATACTTAATATTTAAGAGAAAATAGTAATATCATAATAAAAATTCAGAGGTGTAAACAAAATTTTGATTGAATAATTTCATGACAAAAATGTGAATGTAGTAGATGTAAGAGGATGTAGAGATGTTTGGTATAGTATATAATACAACAAAGAGACCTCCATTAGTACTACGTGTCGCCTACATGAAGCTTTATAAAGTATTTAATAAAGCTTCTTTTTGATGTAGGTTTTTTTTACCAAGTCATCCCTCTATCGTATTAATAAAGGAGACCTTTATTAGTACGATGTTTTTATCAAACAAATGATAAAGCCTCATGTAGGTGAAAAGTGCTAACGAAGTCGTTTTGCTGTGTATTTTTACAACTTGTCAGCTACGCCATACTCCAACTACGAGTGGTGACATTCTTACTGGTGAATAGTAAAGTACCTGGTGAAGGTAGGTGATTATTAGGCTGTGGAGGCGCTTACGGAGACCCCTTAACCTGCTGTCAGAAGTACCGCGGGCCAGCAGGTCCACTCCTCGACGAGCCAGACTTCTTATATCCGCTGCGGTGCGACGGGTTCTTGGTCCATCATCATGGGTGGGACAGTACTGCTCTACCTGGAGCGCAGAACACTTTTACTCTCAATCTGTCAGCTCTCCATGCACATATATGTCAATTCTCTGGTTAGGGATTTGTTAAAGTAACATAATGATCAGTTTCATTGCAGTAAGCTTAGTTTTTAATCAATCAGTAGTAAATAATAAGTCACAACACTGGGTAAAACTTATCACAACAATCCCAAAAATTAAAGATTATGCTAGTTTCGCGGTTTGATAATGGTCCAGTATGAATCGAAACGTCGCCTCGTTTTATCAATTAATTTATGAATTAGGTGTGAATTAAAGTGAATTACTATTTCGTATAGGTTGTTGAACTGTTGGGTGCGAAGTTCTGCTGTAGCGTCTTGTTGGAGAGATGTAGCAAGGGCTGCAAGGACTCTAATAGGCTGTGTGTCTGGAGTCTCCACCTCCACTCCTCCAGCAACTCCACTAACCCTCCACACCTGAGCACTGGACACCTGTGAGATCATAACCAGCCAATCTTTCAGACATTACGGTAAAGTATCCGTTATTAAAACCATGATAATATATATATATATATATATATATATATATATATATATATATATATATATATATATATATATATATATATATATATATATATATATATATTTTTACAAAAACCATTGGGAGGGAGTTGAATGATAGATCTAGGCCTTTCGTGTTGCAATGATCACATCCTCAGGAGTTAGTGATGTTGCAGAAAAGAGGAAAAGGTCCGAGCAAATGCGATCACAGGGAGCGCCTTTGCGCTGATTGAACACAAAGTATTTTCCTGACTCAAGACTGTTCTGCCGTTTGATAAATTTAAATGCTTGTAATGAGTCACCTCAGTGTTCGCCTTGCAAATGGGGCAAGTCAGACGGGTTTCATGAAACTGGCATGATAGTCTGGGGCGCTCCTCACCCTCCTCTTTAGCTATTCTGTCTCTAATATGCTGACCAAAACTGTATACAGAAATCTATAATAGGACTTTCTAGAATACTCTTCCAAGAAATAATTATATTACTAGGGAAGCGCTAAATCCACATGGATCAATACAGTGCCTGGGGACTTGGAAGTGTGACATGAGGAAGGGGAGATATTTCTTATTGCCTTAATGCACTGTTATAATAGACTTTACTTGTTATAAGTAACAGGAATTTGTCTTCAATTGTTTTTAATGGAGGTAGATTTTAAGGTGTTCATAAAATAACTTATTTATATTTTTGCTTCTGATATTTATTACTTCTCACAAACAATGAAATTGATGTGTTGAGTGATGTGGTAGAGTGAGATATCTTGACCAACTGAGTGCAGTGGAGGGACGTACGAGTGATCATACCTAGTGACCTCTAATAAAACCACGTAAAATGTGATGCCCGATACATTGATACACAGTGATGAACCTAAGTGATATAGTAAGTGGTGTGAGGGCATTTATTGCTGTGCAGGGTAAATTATTTTGTGTAAATTATTTAATGAGTGCCCTTACCTGCTACGCTGAGTGATGAGGATTAATGAACTGTGAAATGATGTGTAAATGTGTTATACACTGTGTTGTTAATATCTCCAGTGTGCCCTAGTCAAATTATTATGTTATTTAATGTGTGCGTGAGCATTCCAACTGTTGAACACACATGCACATCTAACATGCCAAACAATATGGTTACTCTGCTTTGAACAGCTAAATCATTCATCAGAACTTTTATATAAATCTTCATGTCTTGCGTCCATCACATTTTTTGTACCTACATGAACTATACAAGAGTTATATTGCCAGAACCATCGCATGCCTTCTCTACACCTCCGGTAACGTCGCCATCTCCGGCACCTGCAAACACAAACATGTACCATGCTGTCAATTTTCGCCTCAAAATATTACGAGGTGACGAATTATGGACTCTCCTGTGCCTAGTAGCTCTTGTGATCATCTGTTTGTTAGTTAGAATATCTATCTTTTATTTTTTATCAGAATTGAAGAAAGTTTTTAGCTCGGGTTTGCTCCCTCTTGCGCACACTAGTATGAAGTATTGACCTGGGGAATATATTTCATGGCAATTTAACTTGTGATATTACTTATCGTCGCCTCGGGCAAATTTGTCCCGATTAATTCCAGAAGTACATTTAGCGAGCAGAACAAAATATAAAGTTGATTTCTTTAATCGACCAGCTCTTTTTCGTTGTAACATTGGTTTTTTTAGTCTACGACCAATTGGAAAAAAATAATTCAAGTGAACTCTATAGACTTAAATAATAGACTGAATATCTCTTTATATTAGTATAATTATATTATTTTATTATACGTTATTTGATTGCATTAACTTCTTTATTATAATATACTATTTTATCAAACACTATTGTTATTAAATTGTTGATACGTGAAATATTTGGTGCAGGTGTTGACCCGAGTGCTTATCATTTTAATTCAAATTTGCCTTCATTTATCAAATTAAAGACTGGATTAGAAACAGAATTAAGTATATACTTATTAATAAGGCAGAGTAGAAGGGCAGGGCGAGACCTGCTGGCCCTGCTCACCTAGCAATTAATAAGTACCCGGCAGTTTATAAAATGTTTTGGGTCACATCCTGGGTGTCTGGTACAGCATACTATAGTCAGACTTGGACATGAGCTGAGGTATAACAGTTCTTAGCCTGTCACATGAAGTGCTTATAAAAAATCATAGCTATTACTGAACGGGTCGTAATTTGATTAAGACACGCACCAGGAGACTTTCCTAATCCATAAAACGTCGACAATCACTACAATATATCCTCCTGAGATATATATTTTTTACAGTAATTTAAACCACAGAACACTGACCTCTTGCAAAAACCTTGCTATGTCAGCGTTCCTCCGCCTAGCAGAACGGGCAGCTCTGTGAGCCTCAAGTGACCTGAGTAACTCAGTTTCCTTCTCGAGGAGAGCGACAAGTGCTCGTCTGCGATCTTTGCCCCTCAATGTGGCGTTCACTTGAGACACTTGATTCCTGCGCCAGTTCTCCAGACGTGAGTATAACTCTGTCATGGGTACTGCCTGCCTCCACGCCTGCAACCACCACCAAATGTTAGTCATGTGAGGGTAAGTGAGACTAAGGTACTGGAATTCCTTTGGGAAATACCTACATGTAGTGATTTCATTGTAAAATAGTCTAGAGTTGTGAGCAGGGTTTTACTTGTAATATTTCATTAATTTCATATATTTTCATGGTAAAGAAATCATGAGAATAGAAGGAACAGACTAGAGGAACAAATATTGTTTTATCAAGCTTGCCCTTATTTACCCTATGTCCCTGTATATTGTTAATGTCGATAACTATCCTCTCTTGTTCTTCGTTCCTTCTATGGCATGAGACCTTGTTCGAGCATTCTTTCTTTGTGGCTCATTCCTGTTATATCAAGCACTAGTCTCAATGCCCTCCTTTGTAATTTCTCGAGTTTCGTTTTGACACATGTATGGTGAGATCGTTATATATGGATGTATATCCAGTGAGGTGTATAAAAGAGATGGTTACCTGGTGTGGGGTGGGGCTGCTGGATGTGTCGGACTCTACGCTCGCCACGCTCCTTCTTTCACTTGCTTCTGCTGCCTGAAACTCAGTCTCCCTAGCCTGCTTGAAAGTACATACATTAGAGAAAGATTTCTCCTTAGAGCTATCATTCAAAATATATCCTAATATTATCATAAAAGAATCATGCGTGTGTCAGAACCTACAGGTATCATGGATAGTACCTGACGTAGTCTGCGCAGTTGTTTGCGAGCAAGCCACCCTCGCAGCATCCGTTGTAGAACCAACACCTGCGAGACAGTTTTTGTATTATCTCTCAACACCTGCTCATCCACCTTAGTGAGATGTGTCTCTCAGCTCACCTGCAGAAGAATATTTTGCACCTACCTTTGCGACATCATAGCGACGAGTGGGGGAGTAGGGTCTGGGCGTGATGAACACAGGCGTGGACATATACACCAGAGGATGGAGGTGTGTGGTCTGGGTGTAGGCAGTGCGGAGGGTCTGACACCCACGCCCGCATGCCCACACTGTTTGGGTGCCCCTGGTCACCTGCCCTAAAGGAAGAAGGAAAGGCTAAATCATGTGTTGTTAGCGATATCCATCTCTGTTCTATCTACTCTGTCTCTGAAACTGTGCAGCAGTCTTGTGATAGTGATGTACCTGGTATCGTCCTCACTTAGTAATCAGGATAGTAGTTTTGTGGTATAGTGACGTACCTGGTATTGTCCTAACTCTGGGTATAGTCTGGATATCAGCGTCGCAGTAGAGTAACGTACCTGGTATTGTCCTGACTCTGGGTATAGTCTGGGTAGCAGCGTTATGGTAGAGTATTCCTGAGAGTTTGTGTCTGTAGCCTCCCAGCCACGGCTTGGGTCCTGCCCCCCACTCCACCTCCACCACCACCTCCCTCTCAACACCTCCACCTGCAACACCACACATGTTAGATCTGCTGTCGTCCTGACCCCCCCCCCACTCCACCACCATCTTCCTCTCCACACCACCTGCAACACCACCGTCATACACATTATATCTGCTAATCTCTCCCGCGACTCGGTCTCTGACCAGGCACCTTGGGCTCGCCAGTGGCTATAAATGAAGGCTAGGACAGCATAAAGTCTTAACACTTTAATCCCTAAAAAAGGGATTAGAGTAAACTCTCATCGTATATACACCAGAGATACGTATACCTCTCTGTGTATATAACCTGTTGTTATTTTAAGTGTTATTAGAATAAATTACAAAAATCTGAAAGCATAAAACGAGAGGCCTAATTTTATTGTATATCAGACAAGTTTATTCTAAATTAGAGGAGATATTAGGAACTGACGATTTTCTTCTTCTTCTTTTTAGTAAGCTATACAGGAAAAGGGGTTACTAGCCCATTGTTCCCGGCATTTTAGTTGACTTTTACAACACGCATGGCTTACGGAGGAAAGATTCTTATTCCACTTCCCCATGGATATGAAAGGGAAAAGCAATAAGAACAAGAACTATTAAGATAAAATCAAAGAAAACTCAGATGAGTGTGTATACAATAAACGTGTACATGTTTGCGTAGTGTGACCTAAGTGTAAGTAGAAGTAGCAAGACGTACCTGAAATCTTGCATGTTTATGAGACAGAAAAAAGACACCAGCAATCCTACCATCATGTAAAACAGTTTCAGGTTTCTGTTTCACAGTCACCTGGCAGGATGGTAGTACCTCCCTGAGTGGTTGCTGGTGCAAGTAGGAGTAGTGGGGGGGTTGAAGAGAGTTGGGATAGTTTTAAAAATGCAGTATTAGAATGTGGGGCAGAAGTTTGTGGTTATAGGAGGGTGGGTGCAGGAGGAAAGAGGAGTGAGTGGTGGAATGAAGAAGTAAAGGGTGTGATAAAAGAGAAAAGGTAGCTTATGAGAGGTTTTTACAAAACAGAAGTGTTAGTAGAAGAGCAGAGTATATGGAGAGTAAAAGAAAGGTGAAGAGAGTGGTGAGAGAGTGCAAAAGAAGAGCGGATGAAAGAACGGGAGAGGCTCTGTCAAGAAATTTTGCTGAAAACAAGAAAAATTTTTGGAGTGAGATAAACAAGGTAAGAAAGCCTAGGGAACGAATGGATTTGTCAGTTAAAAACAGAGTAGGGGAGTTAGTAGATGGGGAGCTGGAGGTATTGGGTAGATGGCGGGAATATTTTGAGGAACTTTTAAATGTTGATGAAAAGGGGGAGGCGATAATTTCATGTACTGGCCAGGGAGGTACAACATCGTTTAGGAGTGAAGAAGAGCAGGATGTGAGTGTGGGGAGGTGCGTGAGGCATTACGTAGAATGAAAGGGTAAAGCAGCAGGAATTGACGGAATCATGACAGAAATGTTAAAAGCAGGGGGATATAGTGCTGGAGTGGTTGGTATTTTTTAATAAATGTATGAAAGAGGGAAGGTACCTAGGGATTGGCAGCGAGCATGTATAGTTCCTTTATATAAAGGGAAGGGGATAAAGAGAGTGTAAAAATTATAGGGAATAAGTTTACTGAGTATACCAGGTAAAGTGTATGGCAGGGTTATTATTGAAAGAATTAGAGGTAAGACAGAGAGTAGGATTGCAGATGAGCAAGGAGGCTTTAGAATGGGTAGGGGATGTGTAGATCAAGTGTTTACAGTGAAGCATATATGTGAACAGTATTTAGATAAAGGTAGAGAAGTTTTTATTGCATTTATGGATTTAGAAAAGGCATATGATAGAGTGGATAGGGGAGCAATGTGGCAAATGTTGCAAGTGTATGGAATAGGTAGTAAGTTACTGAAGGCTGTAAAGAGTTTTTATGAGGATAGTGAGGCTCAGGTTAGGGTGTGTAGGAGAGAGGAGATTACTTCCCGGTAAAGTAGGTCTTAGACAGGGATGTGTGATGTCACCATGGTTGTTTAATATATTTATAGATGGGGTTGTAAAGAAGTAAATGCTAGGGTGTTGGGGAGAGGGTGGGATTAAATTTTGGAGAATTAAATGCAAAATGGGAGTTGACACAGTTACTTTTTGCTGATGATACTGTGCTTATGGGAGATTCTAAAGAAAAGTTGCAAAGGTTAGTGGACGAGTTTGGGAGAGTGTGTAAAGGTAGAAAGTTGAAAGTGAACATAGATAAGAGTAAGGTGATGAGGGTATCAAACGATTTAAATAAAGAAAAATTGGATATCACATTGGAGAGAGGGATTATGGAAGAAGTAAATGTTTTCAGATATTTGGGAGTTGATGTGTCAGTGGATGGATTTATGAAGGATGAGGTTAACCATAGAATTGATGAAGGAAAAAAGGTGAGTGGTGCATTGAGGTATCTGTGGAGACAAAAAACGTTATCCATGGAGGCAAAGAAGGGAATGTACGAAAGTATAGTGGTACCAACACTCTTATATGGGTGTGAAGCATGGGTTGCAAATGCTGCAGCGAGGAGGAGGCTGGAGGCAGTGGAGATGTCCTGTCTAAGGGCAATGTGTGGTGTAAATATTATGCAGAAAATTCGGAATGTGGAAATTAGGAAAAGGTGTGGAGTTACTAAAAGTATTTGTCAGACGCTGAAGAGGGGTTGTTGAGGTGGTTTGGTCATTTAGAGAGAATGGATCAAAGTAGAATGACTTGGAGAGCGTATAAATCTGTAGGGGAAGGAAGGCGGGGTAGGGGTCGTCCTAGAAAAGGTTGGAGGGAAGGGGTAAAGGAGGTTTTGTGGGCGAGGGGCTTGGACTTCCAGCAAGCATGTGTGAGCGTGTTAGATAGGAGTGAATGGAGACGAATGGTTTTTGGGACATGACGATCTGTTGGAGTGTGAGCAGGGTAACATTGTGTGAAGGGATTCAGGGAAACCAGTTAATTGATTTAGTTGGACTTGAGTCCTGGAAATGGGAAGTACAATGCCTGCACTTTAAAGGAGGGGTCTGAGATAGTGACAGCTGGGAGGGACTTTTCTCAGCTGTCGTATCTGAGCTCCTCTGCAAAGACAGTGATTATGTATGAGTGTGGTGAAAGTGTTGAATGATGATGAAAGTTTTTTCTTTTTGGGGATTTTCTTTCTTTTTGGGTCACCCTGCCTCGGTGGGAGACGGCCGACTTGTTGAAAAAAAAAAAAAAAAAAATTAGGAACTGTCAGAGAATATAACACTATGAAAGGCACTTTGCTCAGTAGCATTAAAAAAGGCAATAAATCAAAGCTCCCCCAAAATCAATTAAAATCAGAGTAACAATATTACAGGAACATAATCTTAGTCGGCGGGTGATATTAAACGTTGAATTCAATAAAAAAAGAAGAGGGTTGCCTTATGATCCAAGGAACTGAAGCTACCATCCTTATCCTCAGGTCAAACCTGATGATCTTTCATTGTCAAGACGGTGAATAAGCTTTGCGGGTTTAGCGCTTTTTCAAGAATTCAAAAATTAATAATAAAAGAAAATGTAATAGTTGAGATGATGATGGACGAGCACTGAGTACTTCACCTTCTGCGACGATGACCGTGATGACGTCTGGTGTGGGCAGTGTGGGGGTGGTGGGTGCCAAGAGGGTCAGTGGATGACTGTGTGGGCGTTTAGAGGAGACGCCCACCTGCACCGTCTCGTTGGCCTCGACGCCCACACTGCTAAGAGTGGCGTCGTCACTCAACACACGCCCGTGGACCACCAGCTGCACGCCCACACACATGGGGGTTACTGCACTCATGACTCAATATTTACTATAATCTAGCATACAAAACACCAATACACCTTTTTTTCTAAGAATTATCCCCATCCCCCAAAAAAATTCCACTGTAAACCCCACATAATATTTTACATGATAAAATACAAAATATCACCTAGGTTAGGTTAGGTAAGGTTCGTCAGGAAACAGGACAAGTGTTTCCTGACGAGGGTCTTAGTCATATGATGACCCGCCGTTGGAGCTTTTGGTCATCTGACCGAGGCCTTCCGCTGGCTTACCGGTCCACCCCTTTAAAAATTATGGTCATAGTTATAACCACTTTTTATATAAATTATCACCGAACTCTACAGAGCAGTTCAGGTAAATGTTAATCCCTGATTCCACAGCCTTGATGACAAACAATGGAAGAACAATTGGTGGGTTTTAAGAGGAAGCAGTAAGTGCAACCATTGAAAACTAAAAAAAAAAAAAAAAAAAAAAAAGGCATATCTGTTTGCTATTATGATTTTGGAGTTTTCCGAAATTTTTTTTTAGAATATTTGTAAATTTGGAATCCAGCTATATGAAATCCTTATGTATAATTGCATAATGAAGTTGAATCTTGTACATAATGAAACAAGATTACATAAAAATTATATACAGGAACCTACGAGCTTCGCTATGCTGCTGTAGCTACAGATAGATATTATGTATGTATGTGTATGTGTGTGTGTGTATGATTACAACAGTTCTGAAAGCGACACAGCTCACTATGCAACATAACACTAATCAACACCACTTCAAAATTTCCCACAAGAGTTAAGGAGTAGGTCTTACCTGCAGAAACTGGGCGGGAACCTGGGTGGTGTTACTGAGATGGTTCTTGAGGGCGTGGGCGGGCTGGAGTAGCGGCCACGCCCTTGTGATCACACCCACGCCCGTCTCCAGCACCAACTTTACCGTGGCCACGGGACCACTCTCTGTCCACCAGCTCTGCTGGGAGATAATACTCTGGTAATGGTGGTAGGGGTAGTGATGGTGAGGGATGGTGGTAGTGATGGTGAGGGATGGTGGTAGTGATGGTGAGGGATGGTGGTAGTGATGGTGGGGGGTGGTGGTAGTGATGGTGAGGGATGGTGGTAGTGATGGTGAGGGATGGTGGTAGTGATGGTGAGTGATGGTGGTAGTGATGGTGGTAGTGATGGTGGTAGTGATGGTGAGGGATGGTGGTAGTGATGGTGGTAGTGATGGTGAGGGATGGTGGTAGTGATGGTGAGGGATGGTGGTAGTACATAGTGATTATGTTAATAATTCCAGTCTGGAACTATTAATATATAATCACCCCCGCGTCTGGGTTTCAGACTCAGCAAATAAGTAAGTTTATTCAGGTATACACAAATACAGTTACATAAATTATCATACATAGCAGCATATGTGTAGAGAACCCAGGATAACCCCAAAAAAGTCAGACAGAGTGACTTATTTCCATTGGGGTCCTTAACTTATTTCCATTGGTGTCCTTAATTATTTCCACTGGGGTCCTTCCTAAGTTGGACAGCAACCGTTTAATAATAATAATAATAATAATAATAATAATAATAATAATAATAATAATAATAATAATAATAATAATAATAATAATAATAATAATAATATTTTTTTAATTAAACCAACAAAGCTTTCCCTAACCTAAATTAACACAACTTCAACTAAGCTTACCACTATGTTTTGCATATTTCTGTTCTTCATTTGAGTTGCCCCATCGCAGCCAAAAAAGAATAACCATAATAATAAAAATAATATTAAAAATAATAAAACTACAAAAAACACACAAGAAAGTTAAGTGTACACTGAATGTAAGTATATGTTTACAATAGTTACCTATCATATTAATATAGTATTCATGAGATGCTAATGAGTTCATGTGTTACTAATATGTTCATGAGTTACAAATACGTTCATGTGTTACTAATATGTTCAAACTTTTAACGATTCTGTATCTTGGAAATCGATGGTCGGGACTGTTAATAAGCAGTGTAGTTACTAAGATGATAATTTTAGGATCATTTTCTTGTGGGTGTGGGATTATTATAATAAAAAAGAAGCGCTAAACCCACTGCGGGTGTAGGAGCGGGTGGTGACAAACGCCTATCTGGTTTACTGTTGTAATATATGTTAACATGTAAAAATATGGGATGTGCCAGCGTTAAACCAAGGCCAGATAAACATAGGAATATTAATCCACAAAATGAAGAAGAAACTGTGGTCGATATTTTGGTCCATCAGATATAATGCTATGGGGAAATATTAAACCGGTAGGGGACATACAGCGCCTGGGACATGGGAGGTTATCAGGTCTGATGCTTGGGAAGGGATGGGCAGCTCCAATTCTTCGAAATAAGATAGATTGTAACTTGCCTCAGTGTCATCTTCGTCATCAAGACTGTGTGTTGAGGCGGCCTCACGTGCTGACCCCCTGCTGTGTGTGGCCACAGACTCTTGTGGCCACAGGTACCCGTGTTGATGGTGGCCATCTGATACAGCCAGAAGGCCACCACCTTCACCCAGGGTGGTGGTGGCTCCCTCATCCTCTAGATCCGTCACCACCACACTGCCGCCTGGGGCCCTCGTCTGGGCTTCCTGGGCCACATATCTGGGCCCCGGAGAAGAGCTAGGTCTCTGTAAGTCAGTTTGTTGGGTAGGTTCTACTTCCCCGGAGGTGCTGTCGTCGCTGCAGTGTGTGGCCTCCTCCAGATTGGGCGTCATGAGTCGTGTTCACACTTCTCTCCTCCTCGACTTTCACACTGCCAGCACGAGCTAAACATCACCGCACTAGCATAGTTTAAGCTAACAAATTCACTTTTCTGCATGTCACCCTGTTGACAGTACGAGAGTGGAGTAGTGTGACTTAGTAAGGTAGTGAAGCTTTATTTTTTCCATATATACACTGCACCACTTAGCATCACACTACTCCCACCACGCTCTAATAGCCTTAAAACACGTATATATTACAATTTCAAACATCGACATACTCAGGCCATAATCAGACCTGCAGATTGTTAGCTTCTCCTGGCAATAGACAACACTGAAGGCCTCAGGATTATCAAGATGTTGCAGGTAAGTTTCAGAAGAATGAATGCAGGTGAACACAGTGAGGTTGCCTGGCAACACCAGCTTGTGGGTAAACATGTTGGTCGATTTAAAGGTTGCAAGGCCACCACATCCATCCTGCCATTGGCTAGGACCTCTGCTCGTAAATTCTCTTATATAATCATGCATAAAATATCACATGCCGTTGTGACATATATGGCATCTGTGTTGTCAGTAGCAACTCAAGTTTTACTTGGCTATAATGATTTGTCAGTTCAAAATACAGAGCAATGAAGCTAAAAAGTCTGTTTTTGACTTTATAGAGATAAAATTATTTATTCTGCGAGTTTAAACCTTTTCTTATAAGTCTATTAGTTAATTTTGAGATTTGTTTCGCGCATATGTATAATCTTAACACTGTGTAGTTGTCCTAAGACATTGTAGTTTCTTGAGGCATTTGGCATAACTACGTTTATATTTGTTACCATAGGAACCACCGACACACACACACACACACACACGGGTTATCATGGATGGTTAACCCTCCCCCAGGTTATCCTGGGTGGCTAACCCTCCCCCGGGTTATCATGGGTGGCTAACCCTCCCCGGGTTATCATGGATGGTTAACCCTCCCCCAGGTTATCATGGGTGGCTAACCTTCCCCTGGGTTATCATGGTTGGCTAACCCTCCTCGGGTTATCATGGGTGGCTAACCCTCCCCGGGTTATCCTGGGTGGCTAACCCTCCCCCGGGTTATCCTGGGTGGCTAACCCTCCCCGGGTTATCATGGATGGTTAACCCTCCCCCGGGTAATCATGGGTGGCTAACCTTCCCCTGGGTTATCATAGTTGGCTAACCCTCCTCGGGTTATCATGGGTGGCTAACCCTCCCCGGGTTATCATGGGTGGCTAACCCTCCCCGGGTTATAATGGGTGGCTAACCCTCCCCCGGGTTATCCTGGGTGGTTAACCCTCCCCGGGTTATAATGGGTGGTTAACCCTCCCCCGGGTTATCCTGGGTGGTTAACCCTCCTCCGGGTTATTCTGGGTGGCTAACCTTCCCCCGGGTTATCATGGGTGGCTAACCCTCCCCGGGTTATCCTGGGTGGCTAACCCTCCCCCGGGTTATCCTGGGTGGCTAACCCTCCCCGGGTTATCATGAATGGTTAACCCTCCCCCGGGTTATCATGGGTGGCTAACCTTCCCCTGGGTTATCATGGTTGGCTAACCCTCCTCGGGTTATCATGGGTGGCTAACCCTCCCCGGGTTATCATGGGTGGCTAACCCTCCCCGGGTTATAATGGGTGGCTAACCCTCCCCCGGGTTATCCTGGGTGGTTAACCCTCCATGGGTTATAATGGGTGGTTAACCCTCCCCCGGGTTATCCTGGGTGGTTAACCCTCCTCCGGGTTATCCTGGGTGGCTAACCTTCCCCCGGGTTATCATGGGTGGCTAACCCTCCGGGGTTAAAAATCCCAACAAAATCTTAATACTTTGTTCTAAACCCGTAAGCTAAAACAACTCATCCATGTAGATTTTTTATTAGTATTTGTTTTAATCCTTGATTAAAACTGCCAAAAATGCTATGCATTATTATCCATGGGGGAAGCGCTAAACCCCCAGGAATCACACCGCCTGGAGAAATGGGTATTATAATGATGGGCAGTGAGACTGAGTGTGGTAACAAACACACTGCCGCAAGCCTGTGTGTTTGCTACTCTGGTCTCGGAAGCATTTTGGTTGTTGACCAGTGTTATGTCACTTGTGCGCTTTGTTTACGGAGAGGTTACTTGTGTCCTCAAATTAATCACTTTAAACAGTAATATTAGGTAGCTCTAAACCCCCACGGGTCATAAAGAGGATGTGGCATGGGAGAATCAGGTTCGATTCAAGAGGAAAATTTATTCATTTCCTTGAATCAAGAGCCCTTCCCAGGTATCGAGGCACCCCCCCTCCTTGACGGGCAACATTACTTTATCAAAACAGCATCAATATTTAATGTAAATTTTGTACTCTATACTGTATTATAGCTCTCATTTATTAACCGTGACAGTATTAAACACTGATAATGTTTTCAGTTGAATTTTTGAGTTTGGGTGAATGATAAACAGATAACATAACCAAAGTTTATTCAGTCTTCTGGGTACTGATGGATGACTTGTTGGGTCCAGGCTGCATCATTAGCTGGAACACTAGGATGCATCACTGGCTGGAACACTAGGATGCATCATTAGCTGGAACACTAGGATGCATCACTGGCTGGAACACTAAGATGCATCATTAGCTGGAACACTAGGATGCGTCACTGGCTGGAACACTAGGCTGCATCACTGGCTGGAACACTAGGATGCATCATTAGCTGGAACACTAGGATGCGTCACTGGCTGGAACACTAGGCTGCAGCACTGGCTGGAACACTAGGATGCATCATTAGCTGGAACACTAGGATGCGTCACTGGCTGGGACACTAGGCTGCATCACTGGCTGGAACACTAAGCTGCATCACTAGCTGGAACACTAGGATGCGTCACTGGCTGGAACACTAGGCTGCATCACTGGCTGGAACACTAGGCTGCATCACTGGCTGGGAACACTAGGCTGCATCACTGGCTGGGAACACTAGGCTGCATCACTGGCTGGAACACTAGGATGCGTCACTGGCTGGAACACTAGGATGCGTCACTGGCTGGAACACTAGGCTGCATCACTGGCTGGAACACTAGGCTGCATCACTGGCTGTGAACACTAGACTGCATCACTGGCTGGGAACACTAGGCTGCATCACTGGCTGGAACACTAGGCTGCATCACTGGCTGGAACACAAGGCTGCATCACTGGCTGGGAACACTAGGCTGCATCACTGGCTGGAACACTAGGCTGCATCACTGGCTGGGAACACTAGGCTGCATCACTGGCTGGGAACACTAGGCTGCTTCACTGGCTGGGAACACTAGGCTGCATCACTGGCTGGGAACACTAGGCTGCATCACTGGCTGGAACACTAGGCTGCATCACTGGCTGGAACACTAGGCTGCATCACTGGCTGGGAACACTAGGCTGCATCACTGGCTGGGAACACTAGTCTGCATCACTGGCTGGGAACACTAGGCTGCATCACTGGCTGGGAACACTAGGCTGCATCACTGGCTGGGAACACTAGGCTGCATCACTGGCTGGGAACACTAGGCTACATCACTAGCTGGAACATTAGGCTGCTTCATTGGCTGGAACACTAGGCTACATCACTGGCTGGGAACACTAGGCTGTATCACTGGCTGGGAACACTAGGCTGCATCACTGGCTGGAACACTAGGCTGCATCACTGGCTGGAACACTAGGCCGCGTCGTTACCTGGAACACTAGGCTGCATCGTTACCTGGAACACAGTATCATAGTTGAAACACTTGATTCATTGTTGAATGCAACATTCGTCAACATCACATCAACCAACATTGTTTTTATGATAATAATACAATTTTACCACCGAATTATGTTAATGACATTTTTCTCAGCTCAGGCTGATAGACTTCAATACCAATAGGGTAAGATTTGTTCGGATTTTTAACCCAGAGGGTTAGCCACCCAGGATAACCTGTCAGTACGTCTGCGAGGACTGGATAAAAACAAGGCTTTGCTGATTTCACTTAAGAAGAGGTTGGGCAAGTATAGTAATAATTTACTAATGGGCCGACCGACCGACCACCTAGACATTTAAGTTAAAATAGTGTAATTTATAAAAGGAAGAAATCAGAACCGTCTAATTTCAAGAAAGAAATTTATTCACTCCTCTTTTTGTAAAAATTAATCCTGATCCAACATGAGGCCTGGTCACAGACCGGGCCGCAGGGGCTTTGACCCCTGGAACTCTCTCCAGGTCCAGGTATTAGGAGAGGGCAACTTAGAACAGCCAAGAAAGGCTTCTTCACCTGTTTTTTACTTTTTAGTTAATTTACCATGGATCTTAAAGAACACTATCTTAAAGAACACTTCAAATATTAATTATGTTATGGACGTACGCCTCCAGGATACTAAGGCTACCCAAGGTCCTAGAGTGTCACCCTACGAGGAACATTGTCACATGCAGCACTATCCACCTGACCCATCATTCTCCATCTGACTCCATCCTATATATGCTCACGTACCTTTCACCCAAGTAGATCTGTTTGACTTGATAAAGCCCACTGTGTGGGCGAAACGTTGTCAATAAAGGATCACATTATACTGCTTATGTGTTTATATTTCCATTGTGTCGGTATTTTATACCATTTATTTCCATAGTTGTAATGAACTATACTTACATCACATGTGTATAGTACCACTCTGCTACACTACACAATTATATTGTCTTATTGTGATTTTATTTATAAATTAACCTGTAACTTTAATCTATATAAATATATATATATATATATATATATATATATATATATATATATATATATATATATATATATATATATATATATATATATATATATATCAGGAAATAATCAATGCAGTGCAAACAATCCTCCCAGAAGTCACTACTACCACTCCATCCAACAGTACCCTCCTGGGAGCACCGCTGGGTCACCACGCCCTCGACACTGTCCTCAAGGACAAAGTGAATGACCTGAAAAGAATGGAGGAGAGAATAAGTGATCTTGATGCCCATGATGCCCTGTATCTCCTCACAAGGTGTCTTACTATGCCAAGACTCACTTACTTCCTGAGGTGCGCACCCTCTTTTGAAAACCCAACACTTGACGAGTATGACGCACACCTGAGATCAACCTTCAAGAAGGCACTGAATCTGTCACTAGAGGATCAGCAATGGGAGAGGCAACCCTCCCAGTGCGACTGGGAGGTATAGGGTGCGCAAGCAAGGCAGGTAGCGTTACCTGCATTTCTGTCATCGTGTTTGGCTTCCAGTGGATTAGTCAAGAGGATTGTCCCTGAACGTTTGAGAGGGGTGGTGGGAGCTCAAGACCCCAAGTTCATTGAAGCAGCAGTGCAGTGGGACATCCTGGCAGACTCCTCCAGTAGACCAGCTCCTCCCAAAGAGCACAAACAGTCCCACTGGGACAAACCGATCATGGAAAAATTTCCAACACAATGCTCACCAACGCTTCAGGAAAGGACAAAGCTCGTCTCCTAGCGGTGAAGGCACCACACTCAGGAGATTTCCTTCTTGCTGTTCCCAATTCCTCTCTGGGGACTCGACTCGACCCACAGGCCATTCGGATTGGTGTTGCTCTTCGCCTAGCCGCCCCCATACTCACCGAACATAGGTGTATTTGCGGCAGGGCGACGGCTGACCAATTCGGACTTCATGGTCTAGTGTGTCACACATCAGAAGGGAAGTATGCTAGACATGAGGAGGTCAATGACATCATAAAGAGAAGCCTCGCCACAGCCCGTTGCCCAGCTCAACGGGAACCCCAAGTGCAGAGGTCTGATGGAAGTCAAAAGCGTCCTGATGGAGCCACCATGCTACCCTGGAAGGATGGTAAGCAGATTGCTTGGGACTACACCTGTGCTGCACATTGGCAGACACCTACCTGCCACACTCCTTAGCCGAAGGGGGTGGAGCTGCCAGCCACAGGGAGACCCAGAAGACCCGCAAATATGAAGACCTTCCCTCTTGCTATAACTTCATCCCAATAGGGTCGGAGACCCATGGAGCATGGGGCAAGTGTGCTCTAAAGTTTCTCAAGGAGCTGGGTGGAAAACTCATCATAGAAACCAAGGACCACAGGGCGACCAGCTTCCTGTTTCAGAGACTCAGTGTTGCGATCCAGAGGGAAATGCCTGCAGTATTCTGGGCACGCGGCCCACTGCCGGGGAGTTGGACGAAGTATTTGACATGTAGCTCTGAGTTGTTATCTATGTTGTTTTACTCCCCATTGTATTTTGTATTTTGTCTTGAAATAAAGTTTGTATAAAAAAGATGGGGTAGTAGGGGAAGTGGAATATTCAAATGGCTTCAGAAAGAAATCTAAATATTCTTCCTTGAAGTCTTTTTATCCACTTCTCCGAGGCAATGGGTCCCACAATTGACACTAGAGGTGGACCCCATCCTATATATATATATATATATATATATATAAACTTACTTTGTAGAAATGAAGTTAACTCGTTATCATGTGGGAGCTGTCAGTAGCCCTTACAAACCCAACAATAACAATAATAATAAAGGTGGTGGTGTTATAAGTAAATAAGTAACTTTATTTAGCTCCAGGTACACTTAAGTACAGTTACACAAATTTAAGTGATTACCAGTATCATACATATAAACATATGTGTAAATTACCTAGGATAACCCCCCTCCCCCCAAAAAAAGGGCCAAACGAAGTGACTTGTTTCCATTGTGGTCCTCGTTTTATGTCTTGTAAACAGTATTTTAATTATGTTTAATATAACTAGTGTTTGAATATAAGATGTCATGCGTAAGTGTCAGAATAAGAGAAAAACAATAATAATCCCAGCTGAAGTAAGTCACAATGACTAGTGACATCTTAGGTTAAAGGACCTCAATGGAATTATAAGGACCTCAGTGGAAATATAAAAACCCCAGTGGAAATATAAGGGCCCCAACGGAAATATAAGGACCCCAGTGGAAATATAAGGACCCCAATGGAAATATAAGGACCCCAATGGAAATATAAGGACCCCAATGGAAATATAAGGACCCCAATGGAAATATAAAGACACCAATGGAAATAAGTCACTTTGACTTTTTTGCGGTCAAGCTGAAGACCTTGACTGCAACCTTAAATTTCAGACCCACATCCAACATATAGCCAAGAAGGTCTCCAAAACAGCAGGCATCCTTTCCAAAATACAATACTATGTACCCCAAATGGAACCACTTCACTATACCACTCTCTGATCTACCCTTACCTGTATTTGTGTGGTATTTGTGTTTGGGGATCTACCATGATCAATCACCTTAAACCATTAATAACCCAACAGAAAGATGCTGTGTGGATGATCACCAGCTCCTGCACCAGACAACACACCCCTCCACTCTTCAAGAGTTTGAATTTACTTAATATACAAAATATGAACTCATATTACTGTGCCTACTATACACGTATATAGAACATTAAACTCCAATATAAACCCTCGTCTCAAACACAACACAAGGCACAAAACTCTCTTTGCTATCCCTCATGCCCGTTACCCTGTGCAAAAATGGAATGAACATAAAGCGCCCAAAAATCTTGAATTCATTGCCTGAACCAGCAAAAGGTTCCCTGTCTGCCAATCAATTTAGGGCTATAACTAAAAATCACCTCGTCTCCCAAACTTAATTGTACCAACACTATACTGTATCTGAAATCACAGAACCAGTTTGAAACGACTCAAGTAATCCCAATTAACTTAGGAACACTAAATTAATTTAAGTATTAATACACACTTAAAATTGTACTATTGTAAATTGTACTAATTGCAATATTTTTTTGTTTGCAACCCCTCTATTATAAATTGTACTAATTACAAAATTATTGCAACCCCTCTTTTTGTATTAATGTGTAATTAAAATTCACCACTCCATAACCGGTGTGTAGTTTTAAGTAGTGTGTAAGCATTAGGATTAGGCTGCCTAAAATGCATATACAGTGGACCCCCGAGTAACGAACACCCCGGAAATCGTACAATTATGTAAGTATAATATTGTAAGTGCTTGTGGAAGTGTATTTTTGGGGTCTAAAATAGACTAACCTATGTGACATTATTCCTTAAGGGAGTAAATTCGTTCGGTAATGGCACTTAAGCAGGCTTCTTGAATGAAGTTTTTACATTACTCGGGGGTCCACTGTACATGCTAGTGGCTTTCTTTGTGTTTAATATTTTGCTACATGTAAACTACACATTGTATATTATGCAAAGAAACAAATTTTTGAATTTGAATTTTGAATTTGAATATGTATGACAATTGTACTTATGTGTACCTGTACCTAAATAAACTTAATTACTAGCACATAAATTACTGTAGATTTAAATGGTGTTTTCTGTTCAGATATGATGGTGTCCCGTGTGTGGGTGTACATGACAGTGTACCTGTGTCTGTGTCTGCTGGCTAACATTATCATGGTGGTGGTGTTCCTAAGTGGCCACTACTGGACCACTCTCACACCACCACCACCACTACCTCCACTCCAACCTTATGGTCAGTCGTGCATATGAGCTTTAATTTTATTTATTTTTTATTTTTAAACTAGGAATAACCCAAGAAAACAAATAAAGATTTTTTTTTTTATTGGGGTTCTCATTTAGAATGCAATCCACATCATCTAACTAACATCCAAAATGGAAAAGACACACATAGAGGTTATTTTTTAACCTGAGAGGATTATTAGCCTCGGCTAACCCAACAAAACCATATTGTGGGATAAATTTCCATATCCCTCAATAGGATGTCACCCACAACACTTCACTAACACCCAGGTACTGTACCTGTTTATTACTATGTGAACTAGGGCAGTAAATGCAAGTAATGAGACTTGGCCTCAGCACTGCCAAAGATTCAGACTCTGGTCATCTCATCTGGAAACATATACCCCATGAATTTGAAGGAACACTATAATTGTTTTTTTTGGGGGGGTTATCCTAGGTTAAATCTTAATTTTTTTCCCTCTATGTCTATTATAATCTTGTGCTTAATGCAAGTTCTTTAAATCTGCTAACTCCTTGGCTTTGGATACAGTACTTGGGAGAGTACAAGGGGGATTACACAATCCCTGAGATATCCAAGATTATGATCAGCAACATTATTATACATTACAGTACTGTTTTTTTTTATAATGATGTGTCTGAACTTGCAAATATGCTCAGTTATTCTTGGCTCCTGGAATGTTAAACATCTAGAGCTGAATGGAAAAAAAAATTCTTTCATTCATTTTATGAATTTAATAAGAATGAATAATTTTTTTGATCTTCATGTTTGAATTCACTAGTCCAGGTGGATTTTTTAAATGTTTCCTTTTTAACACCAGTATTTACATACCAGTACCAAAATAATTATTAACTTATTTTTGTATATTATAGAATGGGATCCATCAGGTGGACAGAATCTGAAATGTGCTGATATCTCCTCCATTTCTAACCTTAGCATTATTGGCTTTGGATGGACCAAAGCTGTATATAGGTGAGTAATACTGAAAGTTCTTAAGAAATGTGGTGTACAGTACCAAATTTTAATTACTCATTACATTAGAAAAAAAATTAGAACAAATAAAAAAGCTAATTGATTTTGAAGAAATATTGTTGTAAATGTAATTAATTACTATTGAGAAGTGCCATAGAATCTTTCACAGAAATATTTCTGCACTTTATTATCCCCAATTGATAAGTCCTAAAGTACAGATCTAGTACTTGAAGTATTTGTTAAAAATATTCTACATTACATGCTTACATGTCTGTCTGTCTCTAAGTAAAATTGTTTGAAGATACAATACTAGAAGATTAATCTTAAATTTACTGTCACTTTAATGTATCAAGTAGAAATTCAAGAGTACAGCTACTCACCTGACTTGGATAGAGCTGCTTCCACACACAATGTCTGCCTGAAATCTGTGCATAGCTGGAGTTTATTTTTTATATGAAGAGCAAGGTGTAGATATTGGAAGAGCTCTTGGTTTCGTTATACATCACTTCACTTAAAGTCAGTTTCCAAGGACCTATCTATAACATTAAGTGAGGACTTACTTTATTATTATTATTGGAACTTTTTTAGCACACTGACCGTCTCCCACCGAGGCAGGGTGACCCGAAAAAGAAATGCTTTCACCATCATTCACACTATTATTATAGGTATTCTTATTCTTATTATTGTTATTGCTATTATTGTTATGTATTTTTCCAGAGGCCAGTATGGTAAAACGTGGTTGGCCATTAAGACTGTACATACCTCCGGCCATGACATGACCGAGTGCCTCGACTCGGTGAGCATCTGCTATAAGCAGTCTGCAGCGAAGATCATAAAGGAGGCTCGCTCTTGCAAGAACTGTCTCACACAAATGTCATCAAAGTAATGTCCATTAGTCATTTAAATTCTATTTTACTTGGACATCTGGTACAGTAAATCATAGAGATCTGATAGACATGGCAAAATATTTAGTTAATATATTGGTTTAATGTGTCAAAAGTTCTCCAGAACATTGGGGAAATAGAACATAATCAGTTTCAGGAAAGTAATATACTACCAAGTATGTATGTTATACTTTATTAAAATCATATGTAGACTTCACAAATCATATACAGGTACACCACTGATTTTCCGGCACCCCTGGTTCCAAAACTTTGCCAGATTAACCGTTTTGCCGAACCAGTGGTGGTCACCTTCATCAACACACACTAACCCACTAATTATACACTTCCTGTACATCTCTAAAGTACCATGGACTACTAGAACCTTAAATTAAAGAAATATTAAATCTTCTTTCAACAAACCAGCCATATCCCACTGAGGCAGGGTGGCCCAAAAAGAAAAACAAAAGTTTATCTTTTTAACTTTAGTAATGTGTACAGGAGAAGGGGTTACTAGTCCCTTGCTCCCGGTATTTTAGTTGCCTTTTACGACACGCATGGCTTACAGAGGAAGAATTCTGTTCCACTTCCCCATGGAGATAAGAGAAATAAACAAGAACAAGAACTAGTAAGAAAATAGAAGAAAACCCGGAGGGGTGTATATATATATTCTTGTACATGCATGTGTAGTGTGACCTAAGTGTAAGGAGAAAGTAGCAAGACGTACCTGAAATCTTGCATGTTTATGAGACAGAAAAAGACTCCAGCAATCCTACCATCATGTAAAACAATTACAGGCTTTCCTTTTACACTCTCTTGGCAGGACGGTAGTACCTTCCTGGGTGGTTGCTCTCTACTAACCTACTACTGTACCTAGTACTAAATTAAAGAAATATTAAATGTAAATTAAATAATTAATTAAAGAAGATTTTTTAACAAGAAAATGTATTTATCAATCTGGAAGTTGAGAGCTGTCATTGTATTTAATTGTTTTAAGGATTACCCAGCGCTGTATGACCCAGTGCTTTGTTTTGATTATAATAATAATGTAAGGATTACAGGTTGGATTATGCTTACAGATAATTAACAATAAATTTGGGAATTACAAGGAGGGCAAACAAACATATTAACACATTATTTGAACCATTTATCATATTTAATTGTAAGAATTACAGGTAATGAAGATTCCATAACATAATAACTCATTTTGTAACATATTCATCATATTTAATAGTTGTGAGGATTACAGGTAATGAAAATAAGAATATACTGTATAGCTTTCCATATGCTTGTGGTAATGAGAATATGAGTACTGTATATAGTTTCATATATGTTTCTCGTTGAGAGAATTGCTTAGCATATTAACACATTTATCATATTTAGCTGTTGTTGGGATATATTAGGGAAAGAAGGTATTCTTTACGATAGTTTAGAGTGTGCATTATGTTTTACACAATCACTATTTATACAACAGTGACAGGCATTGATGATTTTTCACACTCAGTATAGACATTCTGTATAATACTGACAAGTGATGATAATTACAGGTGGGCCCCACTTATGCAGCAGCTTAGGTTCCAGGCTATTGCTGTAAAGTGAAACATAACCTTTTTTTTTTTTTTTAATAATAATAATAATAATAATATCTTTATTTACTACAAGTACATGTACATGGTATACAGGCCTAGCTGACATCAGTGACATACTACTACAGTGGTACCTCGACTTACGATGGTCCCCAAACACACCCTTTTATGTAAGTTTATTTTTTTAAATGCTTTTGTAAGTGTACTTTTAGGGGTCTAAACAGACTAGTCTATTTTACATTATTTCTTAAGGAGATAAATTCGTTTGGTAATGGCACTTGAACAGCATTCTGGAATGAAAAAATATCGTAAGTCGAGGTACCACTGTATATAGAAAGTCCCTTGTTATGCTGAGCATTTCGGGCAGATTAGGTCAGTGTCCTAGGATGCGACTCTCACCAGTCGACTAACACCCAGGTACCCATTTTACTGATGGGGAACATAGACAACAGGTGTAAAGAAACACGCCCAATGTTTCTGCCCTGGCTGGGAATCGAACCCAGGCCCTCGCCGTGTGAAGCGAGAGCTAAGCTTAAAAAATGCATATACACTACGTGCATTACTTACCTTAATAAAATATTTTCGTCCTTAGCTTATAGTGAAGAGGTGACTATATATATTGTAGGAAGTCTGTATAAATGTAGAGTGGATATAATTGAAAACCGCTGCATTAGCAAAACGGGGCCCACCTGTAATTACAAAATAGCCCCCAAAAAGCATATCACAGGTTTCCATGATTATTGAATGTGTTGAACTAGGTTTTTATAGTCAAATAGATAACAAGCCATTTAATAACAAAATACAATCCACATCAGGTATTTGGAGAATGTGTGCCTAGCATGAAGTACTCTCCAGGCCCCCCAGTAACTGGCGTTGTGTCGATAGTGACAGAATTAGGACGTCCAGTTGATGTTATCGGTGTGCTCCAGATGAGCTTTGAGGAGAGGTTGCAGGTGAGTTATACAATACCAGTATGAAATTGCTTGCTTTAATCTCTATACACAAATAACCCACACATAGGAGAAAGAAACTTATGACGATGTTTCGGTCTGACTAGAACCATCAACTAGTTAGTGATTCAGATCGGACCAAAAGATTGTCATAAGTTTCTTTCTCCTATGTGTGGGTTATTTGTGTATTGTTCCATTCATGGTATTGTACCTTATATTCCTCAATTTCTATTTAAGCGACTGTGATCATAGTGAGAAATGACTTAAGAAAGAGTAATAAGATTTTTATTAAACTTTTAAGTAACAACTGACCCATATGGGTTTAGTGTGTGATATTAAAATATTTGTATTGAATTTTCAGTTAGCAAGGGATGTTGGAAGAATTTTATACCATCTGGCACAGTCACCTCTTGGAACTCTTCTAATGCAAGATTTACGGCGAGAGCAGTTTGTCATCTCAGATGGATTACTCAAGCTGTCTGATGTTGATGATATAGTAATTGGAGATCCTGTATGTACCAGTGACATGGACTGTACCATAAAAGATGGGAACAAAGAGAACATTCTTATTAAATGTAAGTATTGTAGTACATATACTGTAATATGAGAAACCTTAGCTGTTGTTAAAATAATGTACTTATTGAATTACTAAGATATCATTAACACTGTTGTATACAGTACAGCACATGATATGTTTTTGTATATGCAAAAATAATTTGTTACACTGTGAAGAACAGAAGTCTCTGTTTGTAGATGAAATTATGATATTGTTAACTGTATGACCCCTGGGATTTAACACTTAACCTTCAATGTAATATGTAATTAAAAATTATAGCATTCCATAAATGTGTGATTGGTGAGTAAATATAGATTTGTGTGAAATACAAGTGAAGTACGTACTGTTTATTAGTGATATTCCTCTTATTCAGAATAAGGCATGCATGAGGGATGAAGGGAATGGCAGTTGTATTGTAAACAATATCTGCTTTATAAGAATCAGACTCAAGACTCACATATTCAGAGGAAAAAGTTGTAAAAGATATTTTGTGAAATAATTTGCTCTGATCCAACGAAAAGAAATGAGGTTTTTGCTTTCAGACATTTGTAGGATGGTCAACTGGTGTAACACCTAATTTATTACAATCAGGTGCTGCAAAAAAAATGCTGTAAAATCTTAAAGATCTGGACATTGATACACTAGATTCCAAGATGCTACTAACAAAATTCAATCCAGATCTGACTTAATACAGATACCTAATCATATTAACTGCCTCAGTGGGAGAAGACTGTTGTGTTATAAAAAAAAATTCTTTTATGATTTTGGGGAGAAAATGTATTCTTTACACAACTACATATTCTTAATCTTTCATATTAATAATAACTAATACTCTAATAATTCACTTATTTTGGTATACTGTATTACCCATCAGTGTCGTGTGTGAGTGGGTTATGTAAGGGCTTCAACAGTCGCCTTAATGCCATCCATGCTAGCCAGCACTTAATGCGTCTGCTGATCCTGTATGGAGGTCCAGCAGCCCTTGAAAGCACTTGTCAACATCTTGTAAACCAGCAGTCATTTGGATTATTGGATTCTGAAGCCGTACATAAAGAAATCCAGATGTTAGTGAAGAATTATTCCTCTGGAGTCTACTTATCTCCTGCTGAGAAGGAAATTATCCACAGTAAGTACACTGGGAAGGAAGGATTATTATTAAATGCTAAACCCACAAGGGTCATACAGCAGAAGGAAGGGTTGAAGGATTTTAGGTGGGACATATGTGAACATATTAGAGCAGAGTGAATGGAGAGGAATAATTTGTATTACTTCATGTTGTTGGAGTGTGAGCAAAGTAACATGAAGAGATCCAGAAAAGCATTAACCAGACTTGAATCTTGGAGCTGGAAAGTAGAATGCCTGCACTCTTAGGAGGAATGAGGATAATTGTGATGTCTGAGCTTCTGGCTATGGAATGAATGCATTACTTTTTTGGGAGTCACCCTGCCTTGGTGCAAGACAGCCATTCTGGAAAAAAAAGTACAATACAGTGGACCCCCGGATTACGTACTGCTCCAAACTCGAACAATTATGCAAGTGTATTTTTGTAAGTGCTTTTTAAGTGTATTTTTGGGGGTCTAAAAGGACTAATCTAATTTACATTATTCCTTATGGGAACAAATTCGTTCGGTAACGGCACTTGAACAGCATTCTGGAACGAAATAATGACGTAATCTGGGGGTCCACTGTATTCTATTATCATTATTATAACCTACATCTTTTTAATCAATATGTCCTGCTCTATCCTTCCTGTGTGACCAAACCTAAACATCCCTTCTTCTGATAAATAATTGATGGTATCAGATACTGACGAGTGAAATAAATGTGTACTACCTCTGGGGAAACTTTTAAAATTCAACGACACATTGGATTGTTAAAGCTTCCCTGGCAAAACGTCCTCACAATAAATATTGTAGTGCTGTATGGCACAACTTATTTCACCCTTCTCTGCTCTTTAAACTTTACATTCCATTCAAATTAATCTCACACATCATTTCCCATGACTTCATGCTTTTTATTGCATCACTCAAAACAATATGCCTCACAATCAAACTTTGTACAGTGGACCCCCGAGTAACGAGCAAAATTCATTCCAGAAGCCTGCTCATGTGCCATTACCGAACGAATTTACTCCCTTAAGAAATAATGTCAAGTAGGTTAGTCCATTTCAGACCCCCAAAAATACACTTACAAAAGCACTTACAATATTATACTTACATAATTGTATGATTTCCGGGGTGCTTGTTACTCGGGGGTCCACTGTATATGTAAAAAAATAATGTTAATCGCTTAACCCACATAGGTCATTCAGCACAAAATGTGATAGATGCTCAACTCTGTCTGCTGAGTGCAAGACAAATACACTTTCTATTTATACAGTGGACCCCCGAGTTTCGTAAAAACTTCACTCCTTAAGTCTGCTCAAGTGCCATTACCGAACGAATTTACTCCCTTAAGGTAAAATGTCACGTAGGTTAATCTATTTCAGACCCCCTAAAATACACTTCCACAAGCACTTACAATATTATACTTACATAATTGTACGATTTCCGGGGTTTACGAAACTCGGGGGTCCACTGTACTCTGTCTGATCATCCCTTCTGTTGCCTTTAGGTTGCAGTTATTCCTCAGCAGTTTCAAAATTGCTGACAACAGCATTGGTTCACATAAAACAGTAAATTGCTCTTCATGAAACCACAACTAGTAATTGGTCATTGTTATGGGGCTATAGGACCCAACATGTATTGATGTACGTGTATTTAAGTAACAGTTACTCTGGAATACCTAATTATATTGAATTGATGGGGTCACAGCTGCTTATTGGTCTTAAGGGCTGATCACTCTTAGGGGCTGAGAGGCAGCTGGGACAGGCCTGTTTTTCTCAATAAAATAGGTTGTACTATAGACACACACATTAAAATAAGTAGTTATAAAGTTGTATTCCCTTTTTGTAAAAATAAATAAGGTGTGGAAATGGGAAAAACAAAATTATTGTGGAAGCAAGGGAATGGTGCAAGGCGACAGTCTTGGTTTTTTTTGGGTGGGCATATGGGAGTAGGCTGGCTTGGTCTCCCACACTCCTTGGTGGTTTCAAGCTGGTAGGATCCACTTGTCCTTTTCGTTATTTCTGGGCAGGGTGTGTGCCCCAGAGGTAAGATTTAGACCTTAAAATGATGTAACCATTATACCCAGGGTGACTGCAGTGTGTCAAAACACTGGGTTAAGGCCCTCAAGAGAGAAGGAGGGCTAATTGTTTCAGAAGGGACCATGTGGCTGTCCTAGTAGAACAGTTGGCAGTGCATGTTATGTTAAGAATAAGAGAATTCCTAACCTGTATATTCTGTATATATCTATGTGGAATATATCCCCTATTTTTGTAATAGTGGTTTAAATAACCTGTTGAGAGGGTTGGTGAAAGATTCTACTAACTGAGGATGACCAATCATGAATGTAAGTACAGTGGACCCTCGGTTAACGAAAAAAATTCATTGCAGAAGCCTGCTCAAGTGCCATTACCGAACGAATTTACGTCCTTAAGAAATAATGTCATGTAGGTTAGTCTATTTCAGACCCCCAAAACTACACTTCCACAAGAACTTACAAAATTATACTTGCATAATTGCATGATTTCCGGGGTATTCGTTAACCGAGGGTCCACTGTACGTATTATCCTAGACGTTATAAGGCTTTTATGTAAGCTACCCCACACTAGAACATGTAGTGAGAACCATACCATCAAAGTAAAAGGGAAAACAACATAAATCATCTTTTCAGTGTTGTCATACATGGGAAACTATCCTCCCATGATTATGAATCAGGCAGCATGAATCTCATGGAGATATGCCAGGTGCCTCTCTGCTAAGTCTGCCAGATAACACTATCCTATATATCTAGGAGCACACAATTATTATTATCATAAAGTCCAAAACCCACAAGGGTAGGAGCACACAAAATGCACTTTATGCTAACACCCAGATGAAATCATTCATGCCGAAAATCCTACATTTCAAGAGACTTGCTCTGACTTTTTAAAGAAACTGACCTTTTACACCATTTCTTAATAAATTGTCCTGTCTGTTAGCAGGCGTGCAGTTTACTTCAGACATTATCACCCTAAATTATTATCAAAATTATTATAATAAAAAAGCACTTAAATTCACAAGGGTTTCATCAAACTAGAGCACTTAATGACAGCCCCAACTTTGACTGTCAGCAACTTCCTTATTACACCAACTTTGATTATATTTTCACTTTAGTGCTCCTCCACTACCCTCGCTAACTCTTGCCTGTTGCATACCCCTAGCCCTCATTGGTCTCTGATCTTAGCATATCCCACCCTGCATCACTGTATGGCCCTTATGGAAGCTTAGCACTTGGTTTTGATAATACAACTATTTAACCCTCTTTTCCCCTATCCCAAAGTTTACTATATATACCCACTGCAGCAGTGACCCCCATTACAATTTAGCATTTACAAGTATAATAATCAGTAAGAAAATTATATTATAATCAAAAGCGCTAAACCACAAGGGTTATATCAGTAAGAAAAGTTATCAAAACATTGCTAATAGTAAGAATAATTGACAATTGCTTTGAACCCATAGAGGGTTTTACTGTAAATGCTAAATAGATTGAAGTTAGAAAGCGAATTAATGTGCAGTATACACAATATTGAGGGTTAATGGGGTGAGGCTGCACGTACCTTTTCACCACCAGAAATACTTTATCCCTGAAATATGGATTAAAATAAACTCAGCATATATACAAGACTTGCACCTCACAGGGGTCACAATGTTTAAAATTTTAATTGTTAAATCTGTTTTCTTCAGGTTACACAGTCCTCCATGGATCCACTGTTCTTGCAGCAGACTTCTCTTGTTCAACAACACTGAGCACAGGGTGTGTCCAGTCAGTGTCCTCACCAGCTGAAGGAGCCTGGTTATGTTTGCAGTTGAAGGAATGTGTAGCATTTGTTTTGATTGATGAGTGGACATGGACAGGTAAGTCTTGTTTTTTGTTATGTCAAATATACTACACAGTTTGAAAACAAGGAAAGCATAACCCTCACTTCAGTCTAACCATTCATTATAGAAATAGTGTAGAGCAACATTCCTAAAGTGACTTTCTTTGCCAGGTCGCCAGGTTGTTGTATTTAAAACAGGAGCAAGAGAGGTGAAAGCAAATGAGCGACATACACTCTACATTCGTCGTGGGCAAGGATGAATGTTTAATTACTTGGAAAATTAAATTTAAATATTGTACTAGGATGTACATATGTAAATTTACCCCTCAAGAGGTTCCTCATGTTGATTAAGGGCCTCATTATCTGAAGAATTATACCTTTTCTTGGATCAAACTAATGCCTCCCAGCACTGTAAGACCCCTACAGGGATAGTGTTCCATTAATGTAATCTGCAGATTTTTCATTCATCATTTTGAATGTTTAATCTCTTATTGTCTGTGCATACCATGTAATAGCATTTATTAAATATAATACTTTAGCCACCATATAATTATTTGACAACCATAGGTTTGTATATGTAGTCTTGTTAATGTGCATGTTAAAAATGATATATCAACAAATTAAGACTTGTGCAACAGTTGTGTACATTGTTGAAACGTTTAACCTACACAGTAGGCTTTCATCGGTCAAAGAGAATGTATTGTAGGCAGCAGTAGTGGTGGTGGTGAATTAAAGATGTAATCAATCTGTCAACCTTTAAGCCTAGGCAGAATGTTTGCATGTCTTACAATAAACTTATTTTTTATAGACAAAAAAAAAAACATTACATACAACTATTGATTATTATTATAATCAAAAGTGCTAAAACATGTACAACTATTGAAATGGGACCAATAGTCAAAATTGGCAAGGAAAGGCAGCAGGTGGTCTACTGTAATTGGGTTTAAGAAAAGTTCAGCATAAATTTCGTGAACAAAGAACATCAGCAAATTTTGTGCCTACATTCTTAACCTACCCCCTCTCAACCACCAATCTTTCCAATGTACATGTACTATAAAATGACCATAAGCCAGGGATTCTAAACTTTTCCTCCATCATTAACACCCTCGGCTTGATGTATTTCTCCATTTACCCCCTTACTTCCATACAAAAAAATTATCGCCATCATAAAGGGACAGAAAAACAAGGTCATAAAAAAAATAAATTATTCAGGTTTTGTACAAAAATAGCATTATACATTCGTATCATGGAAAAAAAATTCTTTTCTAAAGAAATAATTAGTCCATTTTTGTCACAAAAAATAAAACCAAACACCAGAAATATTATCAGTGAGAACTGCTGATTCACCAAGTCAATCAGTTTGTTATGCAAGGAGCTTCTGATGACAATGCTACTCTCATATCGTCATTGGCTTTCAATTGGTTCCTGGCCTGTCTTCATTGCTACTAAACTTGAGAACCCTGATTCGCACAAGTATGTAGTGACAAAAGGAACAAGCACTTGGAAGGCACGCTGAGTAAGGAGTGGAAATGAACCTTTTCAAATTCTTCTCTAAAGAGTAGCTGAGGATTGAAAATCAATCTCCTCTATTGCTGGGTCATCTTTCATTTCTGACAGTTCAGTGGCAAAAAGTCTTATTATCCATCTGTTGGAATCGTGTCTTTTGAAAAGTAGCCAGTGAAGTGATTCTTCTAGATTTTCAAATGTTCTGTGATGTCTTCATTTATCTCAGGTAACACTCCAGATCTTTCACTAATGACCTCATCCAAGTTTGGAAAATTTGTAAAGTTACTTTGGTGAAATCTCCATGCCCATAAGTCCAGCTTTGTCTGCAATGCTGTCATCTTTTCACTTGCTCCGACAATGGTTACCGACATTCCCTGGAGTTGTTTGTTGACTTGGTTAAGATGGGTAAATGTCTGAGAGGTACCCCAAACAGACGAACTTCGGATCAGCAGTCTTCACACAGTTTTGAATTCCAGTCACGAAGACAAATCTCTACCTTAGTACGGAGCTCAAACACGATTTGAAATAAGTCCACGAGAAAGCCACCTCACATCAGTATGCAGTAAAAGAATAGAATGCTCAGAGCCAGTCTCATCACAAAGCTTTGAACAAATGGTGATTCAAAGCTCAGGCCCGAATGAAGTTAACAGCCTCTACTTTCTGCAAAACAATTTTCAGATTTTCAGAAGAGTTTTTGCAGCTAATGCATGTCTGTGAAGAACACAATGTGTTATCATATGGGGTGCCTTCTACTTCACAAGTGCAGTGAAGCCTGATCTCACTCCCATCATGGCTGGAGCTCCGTCAGTACAGATTGAACCAACAATGTCCCATGTGAGATCATTCTTTTAAAGACGTCTTGTATTTTCTGCATTATATCAGTAGCCTTTGTGGTTTGTTCGAGAGGTTCACAAGAGATTCATTTTTTAGTTCTTTTCCACATATACAAGAGACAAACATTTCTTCTCAGATACGAAGCCAAGTTCGGGCAGTCTTCCTGCAGACCTAAACCTAGTTCTCTCTGCCTCAAATGCAGCAGTTATCAGATGCATGGGCCATATTGTACATATGAATCCAGGTATGTACATTTCTTGGACATGACAAAATCTGAAAAGAAATAATTATGAATTAGGCATGTGACACAGGTGGTGGTGGTGAAACTGCTGCTAAGTGACCTTGACACCTCAAAGGCGGTGGGACCGGACATCTCTCCATGGGTCCTTTGAGAGGGAGCTGAGATGCTGTGTGTGCCACTAACCACAATTTTCAACATCCATTGAAACTGGGAAACTACCTGACATATGGAAGACAGCAAATGTAGTCCCCATTTTTAAGAAAGGAGACAGAAACAAGGCACTAAACTATAGACCAGTGTCACTGACGTGTATAGTATGCAAAGTCATGGAGAAGATTATCAGGAGAGTGGTGGAGCACCTAGAACGGAACCAGCTTATAAACGACAATCAGCACGGATTCATGGAAGGCAAATCCTGTGTCACAAACCTACTGGAGTTTTATGACAAGGTAACAGAAGTAAGACACGAGAGGGATGGGTAGATTGCATTTTCTTGGACTGCAAGAACGCCTTCGACACAGTGCCTCAAGAGATTAGTGCAAAAGCTACAGAATCAGGCACGTATGACAAAGGGCACTGCATGGATCAGAGTATACCTGACAGGGTGGCAACGAGTCATGGTACATGATGAGGTATCACAGTGGGCGCCTGTGACGAGCGGGGTTCCACAGGGGTCAGTCCTAGGACTAACCCCTGTGCATGCTATTTTTGGTATATGTGAATGACATGATGGAAGGGATAGACTCAGAAGTGTCCCTGTTCGCAGATGATGTAAAGTTAATGAGAATTAAATCAGATGAGGATCAGGCAGGACTACAAAGACCTAGACAGCTGGACGCGTGGTCCAGCAACTGGCTCCTCGAATTTAACCCCAGCAAATGCAGTCATGAAGATCGGGAAAGGGCAAAGAAGACCGCAGGCAGAGTATAGGCTAGGTGGCCAAAGACTGCAAACCTCACTCAAGCAAA
Organism: Cherax destructor; assembly: GCA_009830355.1. Lineage (NCBI taxonomy): Eukaryota > Metazoa > Arthropoda > Malacostraca > Decapoda > Parastacidae > Cherax > Cherax destructor. The sequence continues at coordinate 14,805 of WNWK01007223.1, read as the reverse complement.
AAGATCTTGGTGTGAGTATAATACCAAGCACATCTGAAGCACACATCAACCAGATAACTGCTGCAGCATATGGGCGCCTGGCAAACCTGAGAATAGCGTTCCGATATCTCAGTAAGGAATCGTTCAAGACTGTACACTGTGTACGTCAGGCCCATACTGGAGTATGCAGCACCTGTTTGGAACCCACACCTGGTCAAGCAAGTCAAGAAATTAGAGAAAGTGCAAAGGTTTGCAACATGGCTAGTTCCAGAGCTAAGGGGAATGTCATACGATGAAAGGTTAAGGGAAATCAGCCTGATGACAATGGAGGACAGGAGGGTTAGGGGAGACATAACATACAAAATACTGAGAGGAATAGATAAGGTGGACAGACAGGATGTTCCAGAGATGGGACACAGAAATACGGGGTAACAATTGGAAGTTGAAGACTCAGATGAGACAGAGATGTTAGGAAGTATTTCTTTAGTCAGTTGTCAGGAAGTGGAATAGTCTGGCAAGTGATGTAGCGGAGGCAGGAACCAAGTTTTAAGATGAGGCATGATAAAGCTCATGGAGCAGGGAGAGAGGACCTAGTAGCGATCAGTGAAGAGATGGGGCCAGGAGCTATGTCTCGACCTCTGCAACCACAAATAGGTGAGTGCACACACATACACTTTTACAAAATGAAATTTAATTGAATTATTATTCAATTATCAGGTACATCAAATATTTACCCCTTGCCATGTAATTTTTTACTCCTGGTTGAGAACTACTGGTCTAAAACAATGGAACCTGGATCTGTTGTGCAAATATTTTTTTTTTTAAACTATGAAGACACTACCAAATTTAAAATACGTATTCCAAAAAGTTCAAATCTCAAATCAAGTACAGTGGTACCTTGGGTTACGAGTTTAATTCGTTCCAGAAGGCTGTTCGAGTGCCGATACCGAACTAATTTGTTCCCATCAGGAATAATGTAAATTAGATTAATCCATTTCAGACCCCCAAAAATACACTTGCAAAAGCACAAAAATACACTTGCAAAGGCACAAAAATACACTTGCATAATTGTTAGAGTTGGGAACTGCTCGTATTCTGAGGTACCACTGTACTACAATTTAAAAAAAGAATTCTAGTTTCATCCTTCAATTTCTTTCAAATCCCACCTGTCATTCAGTAAAGCATGCACTGCCATGCTTATTTAAAATTCTAAAGACATACGTTCTAATCACACTGAATACAAACAGAATAAGATCACAACTTGCCAGTTTTTACTATATGTAGGTTTTGCCAGTCATCAGTAGACTACAAGCAGTTCTGTAAAAAAAAAAAATGTTCAGTATTTTTTGTATTTTCAATTAAAAATCTTACCTGAAGATTTCACTAAGCACTTAGGTTTAAAGCTAGTTGTACAAGTCATTAAGGCTGTTTATTAGACTATCCTACAATAAAAAAAATAATCTTGTCTCCAACCCAACTGGCAGGCTGTTTATGGTCTAAAGACCAAGTCAGTTTAATAATTTTCAAAAGTCAAGGACTGGGGAAAATGAAAAGGAACAACTTTCATAAAACATGGTAAGAATTAATATAAAATTCAGGCCTTTTGTACGTTCTCCAAGGACTACATAAAAACTGACAAAAATGAAAGCAACAAAGAGCCAAGATACCACCAGTAATAGAAACTTTTATCTAAGAAACAGCCCTGGTAAAGAAGTTCATAGGCCATGGAGTCAAATATTGAGGAACATCGAGAAAGTACAGAGAACAGTGCAGGCACTCTGTACTCAGTGACTAGCTTGCAAAAGTAAATGTCTGCTGAAAACATATTGCTGCTCATGGACCAGCTTGTGAAAAAGAGGCCAGCACATCAGGCAACTAAAGGTCATAGTATCTCTACACCAAAATGTCTCCAAGACCAGTGTGAATAGAGGTGAACACTTTCCCATAAATGAAGTGTAAGAGGTGGATGGTGTAAGTTCAAAACTGGAGACTACAAGGATGTGGCCAAATGACCTGCCAGTCACTTAGCACAGGTGATACTCTTGCAGCATCACAACATTTATAAAACTAATTACAGTGGACCCCCGAGTAACGAACACCCCGGAAATCGTACAATTATGCAAGTATAATATTGTAAGTGCTTGTGGAAGTGTGTTTTTGGGGGTCTGAAATAGACTAACCTACGTGACATTATTCCTTAAGGGAGTAAATTCGTTCGGTAATGGCACTTGAGCAGGCTTCTTGAATGAAGTTTTTACGTTACTTGGGGGTCCACTGTACATTAATATTTAGAGCACAAACAAGTCATTTAATTGGTAAAATCATGAGGATGATGTACATAACAGCCACCCATTCGAAAGAAAAATTTCATAATCTGTTATGTCATTTCAGTTATGTTACTGAACCACAAAAGTTGCAGATTGGTCACTTCTACCCCTCAAGGTGTGCTTCATAGTCAACAGGTTGGATAATATCATGTCAGGTAATGGGAACAAGCCCATTATCTGTCTCAGTGCTGGTGGAAATGATATTGGGAAGGGTAGGAGAGAAGAGCTGCTAGATAAGTACAGGTCAGCTATAGAGCTAATTAAGTCCAAGGGAGGGGTCCCAATCATATGTAGCATCTTGCCTAGAAGGGGAGTAGGAAATGAATGGTTGTCTAGGGCAATTGGTGCAAATTGCTGGCTAGACAGATACTGCAAGGAACTTGCAATCCCATTCATTGACAACTGGGACAACTTTTATGGCAAACAAGATATGTATGCAAGGGATGGGGTACATCTCTCTGGTACAGGGGTGGAAGCACTTGCCAACTCGATCGAGAGGGCCATTGCTGACATGCCTAGGATTTTAAACTGATAGAAGATAGAGGTATAGGTGTGTGTGGGAAACAGTCAGTTAGGAACACTAGGGCTGAAAACAGTAAGTGTATAAAAGAAATTCATCATAAAGTTACAAATAAATACAATGGATCAGGTCAGCAAACAAAGGTAGACAGCAGAGGGAAACAAGAGACTAGCTCCCTTAAGGTTTACTATACTAATAGCAGGAGTGTAAGAAATAAGATAGATGAGTTAAGATTAATTGCAAGTGCAGGAAACAGATATTATTGCTATAACAGAGACCTGGCTCAATCTGAAAGATAGAGAGTTGCATTCTGAATGTCACATACAAGGCTATAAATTATTCCACACTGATAGGGTCAACAGGAAGGGGGGTGGAGTAGCGATGTATGTCAGAGACAATTTAAATTGTTGTGTTAGACAAGATATAAAATTAGAAGCGTCAGCCACTGAATCTCTTTGGTTACAGCTTCTTGAGGGCCGTGTAAAACTTATTTTGGGTGTGATTTACAGGCCCCCAAATCTTGATAGGGATTGCAGTAAACTTCTATGGGATGAAATTCGTAAGGCATCTACATATGAAAATGTTGTGCTAATGGGAGATTTCAACTTTAGACAAATTGACTGGAGCAATTTGACAGGAAATTTAGAGTCAAGTGACTTTCTTGATACGATTCAGGATTGTTTTTTGAAACAGTTTGTGACAGAACCAACTAGAGGAAATAACCTGCTAGACTTGGTTCTTGCCAGCAGGGAATCGCTAATTAATAATCTTGAGGTTAATGATGAGCTTGGGGAAAGTGATCACAAATCACTCAGTTTTAATATATCATGGAATTACCCTAATAATTGCAATCAAGTCTCTGTCCCTGACTTCCGCCTGGCTGATTTTGTAGGACTGAAAAATTACCTGGGTAGGCTGAACTGGAATGACCTGACAGTGGGTCAGGTAGGTGGTGATTGCCAATATGACGTTTTTCAGAGAATAGTTCTAGCTGCTCAGACAACTTATGTTCCTAATAGGGAAATCAGATCAAACAAAAATGATCCTAAGTGGATGAACAATAGATTAAAACATCTCATTGATCAAAAGAGAGGCATATATAGGCGAATCAAAAGAGGAGAGGGGCAATTAAGTAATCAATACATTCAGTTAAAGAGAGAAATAAAAAAGGGAATAAGAAAAGCAAAAAGAGACTATGAGGTTAAAGTTGCAAGAGAATCGAAGACTAACCCAAAAGGATTTTTTCAGGTATACAGAAGTAAGATTAGGGACAAGATAGGCCCACTCAAAAGTTACTCAGGTCAGCTCACCGTCAGTGATAAGGAAATGTGTAGAATTTTAACACTTACTTCCTCTCAGTTTTTACACAGGAAGATACTAGCGATATTCCAGAAATAATAAATTATGTAGAACAGGACGATAGTAAACTATACACGATTAGGGTCACAAGTGACATGGTCCTTAGACAAATAGATAAATTAAAACCTAACAAATCCCCAGGCCCTGATGAACTGTATGCAAGGGTTCTAAAGGAATGTAAAGAGGAGCTTAGCAAACCTATGGCTAATCTTTTCAACATATCACTGCAAACTGGCATGGTGCCAGATAAGTGGAAAATTGCAAATGTAATACCTATTTTCAAAGCAGGAGACAGGTCCTTAGCTTCGAACTATAGACCAATAAGCCTAACCTCCATAGTGGGAAAATTTATGGAATCAATAATAGCCGAGGCAATTCGTAGCCATCTTGAAAAGCATAAATTAATCAATGAATCTCAGCACGGTTTTACAAAAGGGCGTTCCTGCCTTACAAATTTAATAACTTTTTTCACTAAGGTATTTGAGGAGGTAATGAATATGATGTTGTGTATATGGACTTCAGTAAGGCTTTTGATAGAGTCCCACATCAGAGACTATTGAGGAAAATTAAGGCACACGGAATAGGAGGAGAAATTTTTTCCTGGATAGAGGCATGGTTGACAAATAGGCAGCAGAGAGTTTGCATAAATGGGGAGAAATCAGAGTGGGGAAGTGTCACAAGCGGTGTTCCACAGGGGTCAGTATTGGGCCCCTTGTTGTTCACAATCTACATAAACGACATAGATGAGGGAATAAATAGCGACATAAGCAAGTTTGCCGATGACACCAAAATAGGCCGTCCAATTCATTCAAATGAGGACATTAGAGCACTCCAGGAAGATTTGAATAGACTGATGCATTGGTCGGAGAAGTGGCAGATGCAGTTTAATATAGATAAATGCAAAGTTCTAAATATTGGACAGGACAATAACCATGCCACATATAAACTAAATAATGTAGATCTTAATACTACTGATTGCGAAAAGGATTTAGGAGTTCTGGTTAGCAGTAATCTAAAACCGAGACAGCAGTGCATAAGTGTTCGCAATAAAGCGAACAGAATCCTTGGCTTCATATCAAGAAGCATAAATAATAGGAGTCCTCAGGTTGTTCTTCAACTCTATATATCCTTGGTTAGGCCTCATCTAGATTATGCTGCACAGTTTTGGTCACCGTATTACAGAATGGATATAAATGCTCTGGAAAACGTACAAAGGAGGATGACTAAGTTGATTCCATGTATCAGAAATCTTCCCTACGAGGATAGACTTAGGGCCCTGAATCTGCACTCTAGAAAGACGTAGAATTAGGGGGGATATGATTGAGGTGTATAAATGGAAAACAGGAATAAATAAAGGTGATGTAAATAGCGTGCTAAAAATATCTAGTATTGACAGGACTCGCAGCAATGGCTTTAAGTTGGATAAATTCAAATTCAGGAAGGATATAGGAAAGCATTGGTTTGGTAATAGAGTTGTCGATGAGTGGAACAAACTCCCGAGTACAGTTATAGAGGCTAAAACGTTGTGTAGTTTTAAAAATAGGCTAGATAAATATATGAGTGGGTGCGGGTGGGTGTGAGTTGGATCTGACTAGTTTGTGCTACTAGGTCAGATGCCGTGCTCCTTCCTTAAGTGGATGTAACCTGACCTGGCTGGGTCGGGGCATTGGCTTAAGCCGGTGGGAGACTTGGACCTGCCTCGCATGGGCCAGTAGGCCTGCTGCAGTGTTCCTTCTTTCTTATGTTCTTATGTTTAGTGCTCCCCATGATAATTTCTAATGCAAGCCATTTTTTTTTCTATTTAAACTAATGAAGCTGGGCAATACACAATCTGAACTAGAATTTCCAAAATTACCCAGCCCAACAGTTAACATTTAATGTCTCCATTGCTTCCTCACACTGTCTTATGATAGAACAGTGCTTGACTTAGCTAGGCATTTCTTTTGCACCATGGTTTAGAACCCACATGGTTTTGAACCACAAGGTCAGTACAGGGTGCCAAATCACAGGTTTAACTATCAGTACATTATGAAATACTAACCTGTTTCAATAAGAAATTTAGAAGCACACCATTGAAGTTACATGTGGACTTCAGCTCAGAAGGTTCACTGCTCTATAATCTAGAAAAAAAAATGAAAAGGTTACAAAAAGTTGTGCAACAAATCCATATTGTTCTTCCATCACCCTGCATAAATGATCCCAGTATCTACTCTGAGCCCGGCCATGGACTCGGCCGTGGACCCCCGAGTTTCGTAAACCCCGGAAATCGTACATTTATGTAAGTATAATATTGTCAGTGCTTGTGGAAGTGTATTTTTGGGGGTCTGAAATAGACTAACCTACGTGACATTTTTCCTTAAGGGAGTAAATTCGTTCGGTAATGGTGCTTGAGCAGACTTCAGGAGCGAAGTTTTTACGAAACTCGGGGGTCCACTGTACTTTGATTTAACCTCGAGATTCAGGCAGAATATCTTTTTCACCCATTTTCTGTCTGGAAGTTCAAACAACTGCTATGTACATACACCTAACAGCATATATTTTGAATTTAAAATTTATCCATTGTAATCCAAGTTAGTACAAGTTGGTACTGTACATTATCACCAGAAACACACAAGTGCTCACTTAACTTTTTTTTACTAGAAATCTTTAATTATTAGTACAGTATGCCCTAAACCATGACCAATCATTCCTGGAGGGTAGGGATATTATAGGAGAGACCTGGGGATGTGATTAATGAACAGAATAGGTTACTTTAGTTGCTGGAATGCAAAGTTTATTTTGGATTCTTTTAAAATTGGCATTGTTAAATTTAGTGTAAAACTGGCCAAATTACCAACTCCTGTGCACTTTATAGGGTTCTGATTAATGGAGTTTATTTGGTTCAGTCAATAGAATGGAAGGCATACTAGCAAAATAGCTAGGAACTGGGTCTTCAAAGTGGGCAAAAATCACTTGTGTAAATTGCAACCAGATAGCTTTTGTGCCTGCATAATTTTGGAAGTTTTCCCATCAAATTTCACAATTTTGGTGTCATTACCTTCAGTCTCTATCATTCCAGAATTTGAAAAATCACGACACTCGGCTCCTAATTTCAGAGAGAGGGGGCTGTCAACAGTGAAAAGTTAAATGTGGAAAAAAGCTGAAAAAGCCATTTATAAAAAGTTAAAATTAGAATACTCCACTGCCATGTAGCATCTGTTGCACTTTAATAGACATGCCTACATGCCTGTAGCTACTGATAATTGTATTTTTTTTTATATTTGTTACACAGTCAGGTTCAACAGATAGCCACGTGAAAGTTGCTCAGACTATAGATGACAGCATTTGAAACTATTATATAGAGTATACAGTGGACCCCCGGTGTTCGTCCTGCTCAAAACACGCCCTTTTATGTAAGTGTATTTTTTTTAAATGCTTTTATAAGTGTAGTTTTGGGGGTCTAAAAGGACTAGTCTACTTTACATTATTTCTTAAGGGAATAAATTCAGTTGGTAATGGCACTTGAACAGCATTCTGTTACGAAAAATGGACGAACACCGGGGGTCCACTGTACTTTAGTGTCCTCACCTGTGCTGGTTCCAAGCACTGAACCAGTCCTCATCCAGTATGCCTCCTGAAGCATTTGATATACTACTTCATGAAGCATCTTGGCAGTAATTGGAAATAAGAACATAAGAATGGAGGAACACTGCAGAAGGCCTACTGGCCCATACAAGGCAGGTCCTTATCAAAGCTACCCAAGAATTTACTCCTGTAACCACGACACCTATTAAACCCAGCCCCTCCCACTCATATTTGTCCAATCTCTTTTTAAAGCTACCCAAGGTCCTAGCCTCTATCATCCTACTCAGAAGATTGTTCCACGCATCCACAACTGTTTGAAAACCAGTACTTACCTATGTCCTTTCTAAATCTAAATTTATCCAACTTAAATCCATTATTTTTGGGTCTTACCTGGCTCGACACCCTCAGTACTTTATTAATATCACCTTTGTTTACGCCCATCATCCACTTCGATGATATCTCCCCTCATTCTCTATCTCTCCAGAGTGGAGATTCAAGGCTCTACGTCTATCTTCATACGGGAGATTCCTTACACGGTAAATCACTTTAATCATTCTTCACTGTATGTTCTCCGAGTCTATATCCATCCTGTAGTAAGGAGACCATAAACTGAGCTGCATAATCCAAATGAGGCCTTACTAGTGATGTACAGAGCAGTAAAATAACTTTTGGACTTGTTACTTATACTTCTTGAAATAAATCCTAGTAATCTGTTAGCCTTATTACACACACTTAGGCACTGCTGTCTAGGCCTTAGATTTCTGCTTACCATGACTCCCAAGTCTTTCACATTCTTGTCCTTTTACCTAACATTGTCGGTAATTCTACCAACATTAATACAACAATTATCCTCCAATATCCAATACAGGGAGAATTAATTCACCATCTCATCTAAAGCTTCAGTCAAGCAGTTCCTCTGCAACCTTATTTTTAATTTAGCTTTCTCCCAAGACAACAGTGCACGAGTGTTTACATTAAAGTGAACAGAATCCTTGGCGTCATATCAAGCATAAATAATAGGAGTCCTCAGGTTCTTCAACTATACATCCTTGGTTAGGCCTCATTTAGATTATGCTGCAGTTTTGGTCACCGTATTAGAATGGATATAAATGCTCTGGAAAACGTACAGAGAAGGATGAAGTTGACCCCATGTATCAGAACTTCCCTATGAGGATAGATTGAGGGCCCTGAATCTGCACTCTAGAAAGACGTAGAATTAGGGGGATATGATTGAGGTGTATAAATGGAAAACAGGAATAAAGGGGATGTAAATAGCATGCTAAAAATATCTAGCCAAGACAGGACTCGCAGCAATGGTTTTAAGTTGGAAAAATTCAGATTCAGGAAGGATATAGGAAAGCACTGGTTTGGTAACAGTTGTGGATGAGTGGAACAAACTCGAGTACAGTCATAGAAGCTAAAACATTGTGTAGTTTTAAAAATAGGCTAGATAAATACATGAGTGGGTGAGTTGGGCCTGGCTGGCTTGTGCTACTAGGTCTGATGCTGTGATCCTTCCTTGAGTGAATGTGACCTGACCTGACTAGGTTGGGTCATTGGCTTAAGCTGGTAGGAGACTTGGACCTGCCTTGCATGGGCCAGTAGGCCTGCTGCAGTGTTCCTTCTTTCTTATGTTCAAGCTTTGAATTCACTGCTCATCTCAAAGTCTGCCAGCTTGCTCATGCTTGCTTTATCCAAACTGCCAGTCATCTGAAAGAATGCAATTACACAAACCATCATAATGATGATAATACAAAATTACTACAAGTACATGTACAACATATACATACAGACCTAGCTGACATCAATATAAAAAGCCCCTTGCTATGCAGAGAATTTCAGGCAAATTAGGTAAATTTTATCCCAGGATGCAACCCACACCAGTTGGCTATGTATATCTAATTTTCACCAGTCTGCTATCTACTGCTAGGTGTATGCCGAGAGGCAGTTGAACAGTCTTGGGCCCCTGACACTGTTGTCTCAGCATACTTGTGGCGCCCCTACTTTTTATTCACGAAATTTTGCAGTCTCCAGAATATGTTGCTGCCAATTTTGTCAACACTGGGAACCAAAGCAACCATAGTACTAGGGGAAGAGAGCACAACTTTGTAGTACCCAGTCAGTGGTCAGGCTTCAAACACCTTTTATTGTACAGCAATAAAGGAATGAAACAGATTGCCTGCACATGTCAAAGCCAGTCTAGCACGAGTCAGTTCAAGAGCAGCCAAAAGGCACCTAATGAATGTATCAACAGAAAGGGAGAATTTTATATTTTTTTAGCTAACATACATGTGAATGAAAATAACTTTTTACCTTATTCCTAGTATATCTCCTTAAAAGTATAACAAGATATTATCTCCTTCATAGAATAATAAGGTATTAAAAGGACCCCAATGGAAATAAGTCACTGACTTTTTTGGGTTATCCTAGGTTCTTTACACATGCTGCTATGTATGATAATCTATAACTATTTGTGTATACCTGAATAAACTTACTTAATCCCCTGCCATGTGATTTTCGTGTGCAGATTTGGGACCAGTCCCTCTTGGATTTTCCAAGTGTATATTATCATGCATCTTTCTCGCCTGCATACCATGGGCCAAAAGGCCTGCTGCCATGCTCCTCCTCTCATGTTCTTAAGAATTAAGTCAATTGGGTTATTTCCTCGAGCTGGTTCCGAAAAACATTTTAAAAAAGAATCCTGGACAACAGCCAGACAGTGTTTGTGGCTAGAAGAGTAGGGTGAGGAAATTACCTTTCAGGACAGTGTCTGGGGGCTAGAAGAGTATAGAGAAAGGAAATTACCTTTCAGGACAGTCTGGGGGGGCTAGAAGAGTATAGAGAAAGGAAATTACCTTTCAGGACAGTCTGGGGGGGGGGGGGCTAGAAGAGTATAGAGAAAGGAAAGTACCTTCCAGGAGTGTCTGGGGACTAGAAGAGTATGGGGCAAGGAAATTACCTTTCAGGACAGTGTCTGGGGGCTAGAAGAGTATAGGGCAAGGAAAAGTACCTACCAGGACTGTCTGGGGGCTAGAAGAGTATAGGACAAGGAAAGTACCTTCCAGGACAGTGTCTGGGGGCTAGAAGAATGTAGGGGGAGGAATTTACTCTGAAGTGTCTGGGGGGATGGACGAGTACCTTACTGGACGGTAAGACATCTGGGACTAGAAGAATGAAAGCGAGATAAGTGCCTCCCTGGACGGTGTCTGGGGGCTGAGAGAACTTGCCTCCCTGGACGGTGTCTGGGGGCTGAGAGAACTTGCCTCCCTGGACGGTGTCTGGGGGCTGAGAGAACTTGCCTCCCTGGACGGTGTCTGGGGGCTGAGAGAACTTGCCTCCCTGGACGGTGTCTGGGGGCTGAGAGAACTTGCCTCCCTGGACGGTGTCTGGGGGCTGAGAGAACTTGCCTCCCTGGACGGTGTCTGGGGCTGAGAGAACTTGCCTCCTGGACGGTGTCTGGGGCTGAGAGAACTTGCCTCCCTGGACGGTGTCTGGGGCTGAGAGAACTTGCCTCCTGGACGGTGTCTGGGGCTGAGAGAACTTGCCTCCCTGGACGGTGTCTGGGGGCTGAGAGAACTTGCCTCCCTGGACGGTGTCTGGGGGCTGAGAGAACTTGCCTCCCTGGACGGTGTCTGGGGGCTGAGAGAACTTGCCTCCTGGACGGTGTCTGGGGCTGAGAGAACTTACCTCCCTGGACAGTGTCTGGGGCTGAGAGAACTTGCCTCCTGGACGGTGTCTGGGGCTGAGAGAACTTGCCTCCCTGGACGGTGTCTGGGGGCTGAGAGAACTTGCCTCCCTGGACGGTGTCTGGGGGCTGAGAGAACTGCCTCCCTGGACGGTGTCTGGGGCTGAGAGAACTTGCCTCCCTGGACGGTGTCTGGGGGCTGAGAGAACTTGCCTCCCTGGACGGTGTCTGGGGCTGAGAGAATTTGCCTCCTGGACGGTGTCTGGGGCTGAGAGAACTTGCCTCCTGGACGGTGTCTGGGGGCTGAGAGAACTTGCCTCCTGGACGGTGTCTGGGGCTGAGAGAACTTGCCTCCCTGGACGGTGTCTGGGGCTGAGAGAACGTACCTCCCTGGACGGTGTCTGGGGCTGAGAGAACTTACCTCCCTGGACGGTGTCTGGGGCTGAGAGTACGTACCTCCTGGACGGTGTCTGGGGCTGAGAGAACTTACCTCCCTGGACGGTGTCTGGGGCTGAGAGTACGTACCTCCCTGGACGGTGTCTGGGGCTGAGAGTACGTGCCTCCCTGGACGGTGTCTGGGGCTGAGAGAACTTACCTCCCTGGACGGTGTCTGGGGGCTGAGAGAACTTACCTCCCTGGACGGTGTCTGGGGCTAGAAGACCACCTCATCCTACCCTTCCTGGCGTCCCTCCCTCACAATGGTTCTTTCATCATTTATTAGCATGAAAATACGTTTTTAATAAAATTTGTAATTAAATGATATAATCCTGATAATTATTTAGATGTACAATGGAAATAAGTCACTTTGAATTTTTTTTTGGGTTATCCTTATCTTTCTTATAATAGGTAATTTACACTATGTATGATAATTGTACTTATGTGTACCTGTGCCTAAATAGACTTACTTCTATAAATTTTAATTCCATTATTTCTGGGGCATTTTTTTTTATTTATATGCAGTAAATTTGTTGGTAACAAACTACCCATAGATACAAAATTTTGGCTGAAATGCTGTGCAGCCTATGGGCCTTCAGATTTTTTAATGTACAGTACATTAATTTTGAAATAAAGGTAATTTACACATATGTTTCTATGTATGATAATTGTACTTATATGTGACTGTACCTAAATAAAGTTATTTACATGCTTCCAGGAGGTCGAATTTTCCTTTTATTTTATTTATTTCATTGCAGATTACATGGGTATCGGAAGTTACAATGTAAATTGAGTGCAAGGAGAGCCACTGACATGCCATGGCATTAGGGGCAGCTTATTCTAGTCCTTAAAAACTATGTACTTAATATTAGAGAAATTTATTGAGTTTATTCTAGTTAAAAATTATTTTCAAAATTACAATATGATGAAATTTTACTGTTTAAATTATTATATAATGATATTAGATCTTAGATTGTTACACGTGTTAAGATTCTTGAATGATAATATGGAATTGAGATTATCTTAAGGAAAATAACATTGAGCATTTTTGACATTAACTTATAATATGAGTAGGGGTAACATAATAGTAACATATTATTAAAAATTGAGATTATCGTATAGGAAAGTAACAATGAGCATTTTTCAAAGTAGTTTATAGTATGATCATTTAGGTTTGGGTGAGTAGGTGGTTTTGAGTTGAGTCTTAAATTGATTTTCAGACAAGATTATCTTAATATTTACTGGTAATGAATTCCAGATTCTGGGGCCCTTTATGTGCATAGAATTTTTACATAGGTTGATATGAACACGGGGTATATCAAAAAGTGATCTGTGTCGTGTGTTGTGGTCATGGGTCCTATTAAAGTTGGTGAGGAGAGTTTTGAGCAGAGGGTTTATATTAGAGTGTAAAGTTTTATATATGTAGTAGGCACAAGAGTAAGTATGAATGTTCTTTACGGTGAGTAGTTTGAGACTTTTGAATATTGGTGGAGTATGCTGTCTAGAGTGGAATTTGTTATCATTCTGACTGCGGCCTTTTGTTGTGTTATGAGTGGTCTAAGGTGATTTAACGTTGTTGATCCCCATGCACAGATTCCATAGGTGAGATACGGGTAGATAAGTGAATGATATAGTGCAAGGAGAGCTGATTGAGGTACATAATAGCGTATCTTTGATAATATGCCTACTGTCTTCGAGATTTTCTTGGAAATTTGTTGTATATGTGTTTGGAATTTAAGGCTACTGTCAAGGTGGATTCCTAGGAATTTTCCTCTGTGAGTCTTGTGATGGGTGTACCATTAAGTGTTATGTTAAGTGGAACATTTGTGGCTTTGCTTCCAAACTGTATGAAGTAGGTCTTGTCAGTATTGAGAGTAAGCTTGTTAGTCGTCATCCATGTTGATATTTTCTGTAATTCGGCATTAACAGTGTTGGCCAGTATAACTGGATTTGGGTGAGAGAAGACATGTTGTGTCATCTGCAAATAAAATGGGTTTGAGTAGTTGTGATGCATTCGGTAGGTCATTTATGTAAATGAGGAATAGGAGTGGCCCCAGGACACTTCCTTGAGGGACTCCGACTGTAATTGGTTGTGTGGAAGAGTTCGCTCCATTTGTGTACACGTATTGGCTTCTGTTGGTGAGGTATGATTTTAGGTAGTTGAGTGGGTGCCCCTTATACCATAGTGTGCTAATTTTGTGAGCAGTAAATCATGGTCGACTGTATCAAAAGCTTTGGAGATCAATGAAGATTCCCAGTGGGACTTCTTTTTTCTCAAGTGCTGTATATATTAACTCCAACATGTGCGTAATAGCATCTCATTCGCTGCCCGACCTTGGTCGTGTGCAGGTGTGCTGGCAAGGGTCTCTGGTGGACAGTGGCCACAACCTTTAGTTTCAATATGGCGGCGACGTACCGGAGGCGGATAAACACTGTGTGTATTGAAGTGCTGGTGGGAGCTGTCTACCCGTCCAATGCAGAAGTATTATTGCCCGCCATAATTCGGGACGCTTATGGAATACCCACGAAGATTTATATGGAGTAGCACTAAATGGAGCCTCTAGAGTATTTGTGAAATTGTGACAATGGAGCATATGAACGAGTGGTTGATACTTACCAGGGCAAGCGAATGGTCGTTCGTGAAGGCTTGGAGGTAGGGGTTTAAAGGGACGTGTCGGCTACGTACGTTTGGATTAGAGTACGTAATTTGCCATTTGAAGCCGATGCTGTTGATGTGAAGAGTCTTCAGGCATATGGAGTGATACATGCCCTAACATCGGAAATTGGCCAGGGGCCTATGCTGGTATGCCGGAAGGGTCGTCAGTCTCAAGATGACATTGAGGAGACCAATACCTTCGTATGTTCTCCGCCGGATCCGTACTCAAGTCTTGTTACGTACGTGGGGCAGGTGCGAACGTGTAGGCTATGTGGGCAAC